>JARJDW010019306.1:0-17722 GCA_030264715.1 Adinopsis sp. GC000173 | reverse complement strand
CTAATGTTTGTTGGTATATTTTTATTTTTGCTATTGATGATTGCTTTTTGCTCTCAATGTCGAACATTTGGGTATATCTAATTTTGTTACGTTTCCGCAACTATGCAGACATTTTGTGTGTCCGTGCTATTAGGCCGTTTGACGAGAATTTATAGTTTGTTTTACTTTTATGTTTGATGATACGTTCTTTGATCTTCGTAAATTAGTTAAGTTATTTGTTTCTCGACACAATATAAAATTCCTATTATTTAAACAAATTGGTAAAAAATAAGTTTTGCGATTAAAAGAACACTTTACTCTTTAGTTACAATGCGCCGTTTAAGAAGCAAATTCAACAATGGGTGATCGATTTATCGAACACGAACGAGATTTTGGAGAGATGGCTGTTGGTGCAAAACATGTGGGTGTACTTGGAGGCCGTATTTGTTGGCGGTGATATTGCCAAGCAGCTGCCGAAGGAAGCGAAACGCTTTGCGAAGATCGACAAGGCATGGCAGAAGATAATGCAACGCGCGCATGAAACGCCCGGTGTTGTCAACTGTTGCGTTGGTAAGCAAAGCAATGATTGCCAGTGCCGGATTAAACAATAGACAAGCACAATAAATGCTTTAGGCTTGAAATTAAGAAGGGGTCCAGTTTTAGGTTTCATTTCTGTCACAAATTTTATTAAATTAGGTTATACATAGAGACATTTGGTGCTGTTATATGCCAAATCTAAAATTATTTTATTCGTTCAGTTGTTCTAAAGATCAAAAACGAAGCTCCTAAACTCTAGAGATCCTTAATCGTTAAAAAATAACTGAAAGAGACAAATTTGGTAGATACAAATTTATGCGAATGAATGAGAGCTAGTTAAGCCTCTCCTTGTATTTGTAAGGACCCGAATGTTATATTTTATCTAGTTCTCACTGAAGGCTTAATCCGGCACTGATGATTACAGAATCTTTAACACATTGAATTATTTAATTATGCGATAAATAGGCGATGACATGTTGAAGAACCTACTTCCACATCTGCAAGAACAACTCGAACTCTGTCAAAAATCGCTGAGCGGCTACTTGGAGAAGAAGCGCATGATGTTTCCGCGCTTCTTCTTCGTCTCCGATCCGGCGCTGCTTGAAATTCTCGGCCAAGCGTCCGATTCACACACAATTCAAAACCATCTTCTATCGATTTTCGACAATACGCGTTGGGTGAAATTCCACGACATCGAATACAACAAGATGACCGCCATCATTTCGTCAGAAAACGAAATTATTATGCTGGAGAAAGCGGTGCGCGCTGAAGGTAGTGTGGAAACGTGGCTCACGCAACTATTGGTCACATCGCAAGCATCGCTGCACTCAATCATCCGACAAGCCTACACCACAATCAACGATTCAAATTTCTATCTGTTGGGCTTCTTGGATAAAATGCCCGCACAGGTATTTGGTAGTAATACAGATTGAATTCCAGTTTAGTGATGCATTGATTTATAGATTGGTCTGTTGGGGTTGCAAATGATTTGGACGCGCGATGCCGAATTGGCATTGCTACAAGCGCGTGCTGACAAAAAAATCATGCCTGAAACAAATAATAAGTTTTTGGAATTGTTAAATACACTCATTGATCAAACGACAAGGGATTTATCACGCATTGATAAGACGAAGTTTGAGACTTTGATTACGATCCATGTGCATCAGAGAGACATCTTCGATATGATGGTAAATAATTACTATTTTAAATATTTTTACTGAAACACGGCCGGTTTCATAAAGCGTAAACGTACATACAATTCCTTCTATCTGGAAGGAGATTACTTAGTTCAATAGACCCCCTTTTTTATATTTCAATAGTAACACTAAATTTGAAAACGTAAACATCACCAAAAACCAAACACCTTACTAGATTTTTACTCGTTTTACTATACTTCACTGATTAAAACTGTATTAAAACACAGATATTTTTAATACATTCATGCTTGTATTTTAGTCACTACCATTTAAATAGGTAAATTAACATTATTATAACGAACATAAGCTATAAACAATTGTAAATTCGTATTTAGTAACATCTTCTAGCAGTTAGCAGTAGTTGTAGTGCTAATTCGAGTAGAATAATCACAATTTTTAAATTATTTCAATAGAAAATCTATTCTATTAACACAAATATCAACTAATATAATTTAAAATGTCTCTAATACGTTTATCAAACCATAAAAGTATGGATTTACAATAATTTATAGGTTATGTTTGTTATGATAATGTTATTGGTTAGCTAGTTAAGTGATAGTGACGAGAATACGGCCATGAATATTGTAAAAAAATTAACACCGTACTGCTAATTGTTTTGTTGTCAACTTGCAGTGTCGTTTGAACATCAAACACATCAACGACTTTGAATGGTTGAAGCAATGCCGTTTCTACTTCAAAGAGGAACAGGATAAGACGCTGATTATAATCACCGATGTCGTGTTCAGCTATCAGAATGAGTATTTAGGCTGCACGGATCGCTTGGTAATCACACCACTGACAGACAGGTTCGTATAATGAAATTTTAATTAATCTCGCATTAGGAAAGTAGTAAACAATGTAATGTAATTTTTAGATGTTATATAACACTGGCACAAGCATTGTCGATGAGTATGGGTGGTGCGCCGCAAGGACCGGCTGGTACCGGGAAAACAGAGACGGTTAAGGATATGGGAAAAACGTTGGCGAAGTACGTGGTCGTGTTTAATTGCTCTGATCAGATGGATTATCGTGGATTGGGACGTATTTATAAAGGTAACTTTAAATTGATATCAGTAATATTGAGGATGTATGTCTCAACAAAAAGAGAATGATCCAAAATTGTGTTTCTACATCTTGAAGTAAAATGTAAATACAAATCGCAACCAATTAACAAAAAAGTTAACACTAAAATAATCAATAATTGTTTTATAGTAACTTAAACGACATTTTTGTTTATTTTATATTATTGTTACATTCCATCTGTTTCTGCAAATAAATAAATTGGATAGAAAAAGCATGCGATACAAATATTTAAAAATAATTAACTGGCTTTTATGGCGCTATTCGCACTAATAGTTTTTCATCTACTCTATAATTTATTATTTTTATGTAATTATGCGACACAAATTTTTAAACATTATTATGATAAATTTATTCTAATTCTTTTTTGCCGACATAAGATAATTACAGCCATAAGGATCTTAAACTCTATCAATTTTATTCGTGCATGAATATTTTGTTTGTAGGTCTGGCACAATCGGGCGCTTGGGGTTGCTTCGACGAGTTCAATCGCATTGAATTGCCCGTGCTGTCGGTGGCTGCGCAACAAGTTGCCGTCGTTTTAGCTGCAAAGCGTGAAAAACGCCGAACGTTTTATTTTACCGATGGCGATCTGGTGGAAATGTGTCCCGAGTTTGGCATTTTTATTACAATGGTAAGAAAATAAATTTTTCTTTGTTTTCTTTGTTACTTATCAACATTTGTAGAATCCTGGCTATGCCGGCCGCAAAGAATTGCCCGAAAACCTTAAAATCCAATTTCGAACGGTTGCCATGATGGTGCCCGATCGACAAATCATCATTCGCGTCAAGCTTGCCAGCTGCGGCTTCTTGGAAAACATAACGTTGGCCCGCAAATTCTACACATTGTACAAGTTGTGTGAAGAACAACTCACCAAACAAGTGCATTACGATTTCGGACTGCGTAACATATTATCTGTATTGCGCAGCTTGGGAGCGGCGAAACGCGTCAATCAGAAGGACTCCGAAAGCACGATTGTAATGCGCGTACTGCGCGACATGAATCTATCGAAATTGATTGATGAAGACGAACCGTTATTTATTTCGCTAATTGCCGATCTGTTTCCGAATCAAGCGTTGGAGAAAACATCATATCCCGAGCTGGAGGAAGCCATCAACAATCAAGTGCAGGCTGCTGGTTTAATTAATCATCCATCGTGGGCACTAAAATTAATTCAAGTAATACTTTATTATTAAAATAAATACAGTTACGTGTGGAGGTGGGTGCAAAAATTCAGTTTCTGAAATATATTTATTATAAAATATAGAAAATCGAGTTAGATTTTAGGTTAAATGGACGACAACGAATACTCATGGCTCTCCAGTTGCCGTCATACGCACATAAACTCAGGCGCGCACCCAGAGAACAATACATGCGTCGGTGGGCTAATAAGTTTCCGACTTTCTTTAGCTTTTTTCCTATTTTTTACTGCTTTTTTGAGTTATTGGTGATGTAAAAAGGCGGAAACAATAGTTAAAAAACACGGAAAAGTTGTAAAAAAACAACAACAAAAATCGGAAACTTAGTAGGCCACCCATGTATATTTATTTTCTTTACCATCCGTATTATATTGGATATTTAAGCCAGCTCTAAGTCAAATATCTGGGTGCGCGCCTGCATACACTTATGTTTTTAAATATGTTTGCTTATCTCATAATAATACCAATGATCGTCTTCAGCGATTGGCAGCCCTTTTATTGATTCATCAAAAGTTCTAATCATTGCCTTCGAGGTTATTGCACCACGAATATTTCGCAACCATTCAGTCAATATTTTAAAATAGCAAGCGACTCGACATTGTTATGAATAATATAATTTTGAAAAAACCAGAACTGTATTTATTTTTATTTTTGGTTGGCTTTTTAGCTGTATGAAACGCAGCGTGTGCGTCATGGAATTATGACTCTAGGCCCGACTGGCGCTGGAAAGACAACATGTCTGCAGATACTGATGCGTTCAATGACGGAAATGGGATTTAATCATAAGTAGGAAAACTATAAATAAAATATGCAATATATTTGTCACATCATATTTGCTATTGCGTTTTAGAGAAATGCGGATGAATCCAAAAGCAATTACCGCCGCACAAATGTTTGGTAGATTAGATGTCGCCACTAATGACTGGACGGATGGAATATTTTCAGCGCTGTGGAGAAAAACACTCAAACTTAAGCAAGGTAATAATGAAGCAATTAAAATTACAATGTTGTTGAGTAACTTAGGGCACGTAATGAAATAAAGATGCATCTCTTATACGTACTTCAATGAGTATTTTTTGATCTCAGTTGTCAGAATAAGAGATGCATTCTTATTCGTGATGTTCATGCCAGTTGTCCACACGAATCTTGCTGGACATACGCACCAATCACAGTATGGGGTAATCTTAATAAGTGTTATAGTAATTTCTCATCAACGATTGACATCCCCTTTCATAAATTCATTTAAAGAGCACCGATCGCTGATAAGAATGATACCGAATCGCGATTGTCCGTGGCGATACAATCAACGTTTTTAATAGGAAACGACTCTACATTTCGATTGTTTACTAACTTAATTGAATTATTGCTAATTTGCAACAATATATTTATATATTTTTTTTACTTTGAAGGTGAACATGTGTGGATAATCCTCGACGGCCCTGTTGATAGTATTTGGATCGAAAATCTAAACTCAGTCCTCGACGATAACAAGACTCTAACGCTTGCTAACGGCGATCGTCTACCGATGGCAGCCACCTGCAAGATCATGTTCGAGCCGCACAACATCGATAACGCTTCGCCGGCGACGGTATCGCGCAACGGCATGGTCTACATGAGCTCGTCGGGCTTGGATTGGAAACCGATCATTGCTGCATGGCTCAAACAGCGTAGCTCACGCGAGCACGACATATTCGAAAAGCTGTTTGATGACAGCTACAATACAGCGTACACGTGGTGCATACAAAATGTCACCATGACGATGCGCGTATTGCAGTGCATAATGACACAGCAATTATTGAGTTTGCTCGAGGGACTGATTCCAAAGCAGCAGAGTGCGGACGATGAGGGTGATGAGCAACCGAAGAGCGATTTGGACGATTTGGATGAGGATAGTAATTTGATGGATGCGAGCATTAAGGTTAAGCCATTCACCGATCAGCATTTGCGTCGATTGTACGTCTTTGCATTGACGTGGAGTATTGGTGCACTGTTGGAGAGCAACGATCGGCATAGATTTGACGCGTTTGTCAGGAAAAATTTGCGCTCATTGGCTTTACCTATGAATGATGATAAGAATCTGGATGTACGTATTAA
Organism: Adinopsis sp. GC000173; assembly: GCA_030264715.1. Taxonomy (NCBI): domain Eukaryota; kingdom Metazoa; phylum Arthropoda; class Insecta; order Coleoptera; family Staphylinidae; genus Adinopsis; species Adinopsis sp. GC000173. The sequence continues at coordinate 11,637 of JARJDW010019306.1, read as the reverse complement.
ATCGCATTGTTATTTAAATTTTTTATCAATTTTATTTTCTAGGCAACAATCTTCGATTATGTCGTTGATGAAGACGGCGAATGGCAATTATGGAGTACTAGGCTCACCACTTACATCTACCCCGAACTGACCACACCCGATTTTGCCGCAATTCTCATCCCAATCGTCGATAACGTGCGCACCAACTTCCTGATTGAAACGCTGGTGAAGTTAGGAAAACGTGTACTTTTAATCGGCGAGCAGGGATCGGCCAAGACCGCCATGATGAAGGCGTTCACCAAGCAATGTAATCCGGATCTCTACTTAAACCGCGCGTTCAATTTCTCCAGCGCCACATCGCCCTACCAGTTTCAGAAAACGATTGAAAGCTATGTGGAGAAGCGTATGGGTAATACATTTGGACCGGCAGGCGGTAAACGAATGTTGGTGTTTATCGACGATATCAATTTGCCGGAGATTAATTGCTGGGGCGATCAAGTAACAAGTACAATACTGCATGCTATTTACACATATTATTTTATTCTTCTTTGCTAGATTACCAATGAAATTGTGCGACAAACCATCGACATGGGCGGTTTTTACAGCTTGGAAAAGCCGGGTGAATTTATCACGATCGTTGATATGCAATTTGTTGCTGCCATGGGTCAACCAGGTAATTAATAAAAGTTTCTGTCAATACTGCAAGGTGTAATGGAATATAAACAGTTATGTGGTAAAACAATTGTTATATTCCTAATATTTTTACACTATGTAAACCAGTAATAGGTATTGTTGTGTTCCTCGGCGCCATGCTGAAAACAAATTATACGGCAATGCTTACCATATATATCATTCTTCAAACAATTATATCGTGTTAACATTCCAATCATTTTTACTACTACCGCAGATAATATACTAGGAGCAGATGGGAAAAGTCTATGTAAATTTTTGTCGCCAAAAATTTTAGTTTTGTATGCGATCGCAAGGGGTTTTGCGCAAAGTGTCGCTTTGGGTTTGTTTAAATTCCTATAAATGGAACCACCAAAAATTGTACAGTATTGCAATTTCTCATCTATATATTCGTAATTTTGCATGCGTATGTATAACAACAGACAAAGAATGGCAACACATTAAGGGAGTAAAATACGATTTGAAGTTAGAGCAGGTAAAGCGAAAAACGGAAACTACTTTATTGTCAATATGTAGGCAACTTAAAATACAGCAAAACTACCACAAAATTCTCCCATATGAATTCCCATCTGCCCTTAATATATTGTCTGTGCTACAACTAACCGCAAACTAAAAATTTACCTACATTTAGTTAAGGTAGAAAAAATTGCGCGTTACTTTGTAATTTACAATCTGCATCACAAACAATTCAAACAATTTAGACAGTAGATGTAAACGCAGCTACTCTTTTTTTAGGTGGCGGTCGAAACGATATACCATCGAGATTGAAACGTCAGTTTTCGATTTTCAACTGTTGCATGCCGAGCGATGCGTCGATCGATAAAATCTTCAACGTCATCGGCCAGGGACATTATAACGTGAAGCGTGGCTTTTCGACGGAGGTACGCAATCTGGTGAAGCGCATCGTTCCGCTGACGAGATTGCTGTGGAGGAAGACACGCACCAAATTGCTACCGACGCCCGCCAAATTCCACTACGTATTTAATTTGCGCGATTTGTCGAAAATATGGCAGGGAATGGTAAAAGAATTAATGTTTTTACACACAATTCATTTGCACGTTAATTATTTGAGTTGAGGTAATTTATTATTTTTGTATGTTTCTTTACTTTCTTTTTATTTTTCTTGTTGGTTTAATTATATCATTGTATTGTTTAGGTTGGTACTTTATCAACAGTAATTCAATACGAAGCTGACTTGCTCATACTGTGGAAGCATGAGTGCACGCGTGTTTTTTCCGACCGCTTCATTCACATGGAGGACAAGGAATGGTTCGATATCGCTCTTCTCGAACTCGTTGAAGAGGAACTAGGTGCAGATTTTCGAAGCAAGTGTGAAGCAACTCCCGTGTTTGTTGATTTTATGAGGTGACAATTTGCTTACTACTCCTAAATGACCAAAACGAATACTCTAATTATGTATTTACACAGAGATGCACCGGAACCGACCGGTGAGGAGGGCGAAGACACTGACATGGAACTGCCCAAGGTGTATGAGCCAGTCAGCGATGAAAAGGAGTTGCGCGATCGGCTCGAAATGTTCTTAGCGCAATTCAACGAAATGGTGCGCGGGGCTGGAATGGATTTGGTATTCTTTCCGGACGCTATGCTGCATTTGGTAAAAATATCGCGCGTCATACGACATCCTCGGGGCAATGTTATGCTAGTTGGTAAGCTGGACAAATGTAGTCGTCGCAAAATTATAAGAAAACTATAAAATATCCCCGTCAGCTAAGCAGCAATAAGTTAGCTCTTTGCACTCGGCTGTAGACTATAAGGAACATTTAGGTTTTGACTTCAGGCTTGTACATTGAAGAAACTACACCATTGTTAATTTTAAAATTGCACTGATATGTCTTTATAGGGGTGCCATTTATTAGAAGCGCATATATTCAACTTTTTTTTGACGAGCAAAAGGGGTGTTTTAGGAGGAAAAATATACATTTTCCGACGGCCTGAAAAAAATAATTCCGAGTGTAAAGCATTAGTTTACTACGCTAAAAACCAAACAGCTGAAATGAGCATTGCTCGGTATTATAGTAAAGTAGGTTGCTGGGTAGAACTTTTAAACGTTGCCAACTAATAAGTATATAATACGAGATAGCATGTTGGGTGTTTCATAAAGTAGACAATTATTTAAAATGCATCCATTTGGAGAAAATCAAGGTATAAATTCTTGATTTTGTTTATTTTCATTCAACAAATGCTTTGATTAAATAATATAAACTGATTTTGAGCATCCTTACCTTTACCTTCTCTGAAAACAATAATTTTAAGTTTTAAAGTTTTAAAAAAGTGTTTCATAAACTATACTGTTATTTACTTCTATGTATTTTTTTAAATATTTAAAAACAAACCTTGAATGTTTATCGAACCAAATAAGGAAATTTAGTCTGTAACACTCAATTCTTCAATTCAAAAATGTTTTATTTTTGTTTCTGTAATAACCATTAAATATATTTATCTCATTTTCTTGTCACTAGGTGTTGGTGGTAGTGGAAAACAATCGCTCACCAAACTTTCCTCGTTCATCGCCGGCTATAAATCGTTCCAAATCACGCTCACGCGCTCCTACAACACAGGCAACTTCTTGGAGGATCTCAAAATTCTGTATAGATCGTGTGGTGGTCAGGGAAAGGGCACCACTTTCATATTTACCGATCTGGATATTAAAGAGGAGGGTTTCTTGGAGTACTTAAACAATATTCTATCCAGCGGTGTCATTTCGAACTTATTCACCAAGGATGAGCAGGCGGAAATTATTCAAGAGCTATCGCCGATCATGCGACGTGAGAATCCAAAGCGAACGCTTAATCAGGAAGTCGTAATGGATTATTTCATGAATCGGACCGTGCAAAATTTACATGTCGTTTTTTGCTTTTCGCCAGTACGTTTGTTTATATATCTTTGTAGGACCGGAGTGGTTTTTATGGAATATTATTTATTCTCGATTATGTTTCTATTAACTGTTATTTTCCTCACGCCACCGACTAAATATATTCTTAATTTTACATTAATCCATTCTGATTTTGAGTTAGACTGAGAACATAATGAGGCGTCTAGCATCGAATAAAGAATTTCTGACAGGCAGTATGGGAGATTTGAGACGTGTCACTGGGCTGCCTTAAGATCGACTACAACTCTAACTGCCCTCACTATGTTTTCAGCCTTATAGTCTACGGAAATTTTCATATATTTGGCACGCATTAAATTCCATAACAACCACATGAGTCCTTATACATTTATATGAAGTACTATTGTTGATTTGATTTGTAGGTGGGTGAAAAGTTTCGCAATCGTGCGCTACGTTTCCCGGCGCTGATTAGCGGATGCACAATTGACTGGTTCCAACCATGGCCGAAGGACGCGCTCATATCCGTCGCGGAACATTTCCTCAACGATTTTCCAATCATGTGCAGCGATGAGGTGAAGCGCGAATTGGTGAATGCGCTGGGCACGATTCAGGATTACGTTTCAGTCACATCATCCGAATACTTTCAAAGGTTACAAATTAGTCATTATTTTATTAGCACTTTTCAATTTTTTTCCAAATGAAACGTTACATACTTCTAGGATAGGTAGAGGACTTTATTAGAAACCGTGATAAAATAGACGCAAAAATCCTAGTTCTTTTTAATGCATTTGATTATTTATTGACTGTGTTGTATTAGTTTGTCAACAAAAGACACAACTACCTCTAAATTTATTTGCACTGACAGAACAGCCAAATAGTTAAACACTTCCACGCTAAAAGCATAGTCACGAACCAAATAAAATTCATAAAAAATTTTAAAGCTGAATATTGTCATCAAATGATGAATCACTTAGTAATGTTTATAATAGTTGATGACTTTTAGTCTCTTTAATATGTGAAATGAACTATTTTTTGCTCTTATAGGTCCATTACATATCTATTGTTCTTAAAGGTTTCGTAGAGCCACGCACGTCACACCAAAATCCTATCTCAATTTCATCGCCGGCTATAAAAGTATATACAGTACGACGAAGGATGAGCTAAATGAGAGCGCACTGCGCATGGATACCGGCTTAGAAAAACTAGCGGAAGCGTCCGGCTCGGTGGAAGTGTTAAAGAAAAGCTTGGCGGAAATGGAAATGGAACTCGTGGAGGCAAATAAGCGGGCCGAGAAAGTTTTATCAGAGGTATGCTAAAAATAATATGTACACTCGCGTAGACTGTCCTACATTTTAAAAACGTTCTTTACACTGAAATTTTTCTTAGATATTTAATGATACTGTTGTCAAAAAAGATTTAATTTTTTTAAACTTTTCTATAGAAAAAAAGCAGAAAATCTCTGCAATTTAGGCAATTTTGATTCCAATATTTACAGAAGTGTTGCATATTGAATTGTGTTACCAAAATTGTAACCCATAATTCTTTAGTTTGCCCAGTGCCTGTAAAAGTTTTAATTAAACCCTACACTTGCATTTATTTAAAGGTGAAGATGAGTAGGTTAGGTTGGTCACATTAACCTGATGACGAATAATTTGGATAAACTAACATATTTTATGATTTTCATCTGAATTAATTAAGCAAACACAATTGTAAATATTTTTAGGTAACTGAAAGAGCAATGCAAGCCGAACAAGTCAAAAATCAAGTGCAAAAAGTGAAAGAAAAAGCCGAGTTTCTAGTATCACAAATCGCAGATGAGAAAGCGCTCGCTGAGATGAAGCTGGAGGCAGCCAAACCGGCACTAGAAGAAGCCGAAGCAGCGTTGAATACAATAAAACCAGCACATATAGGTGTGTAACAATTTATATAAAACATTTCACTGTAATAAAATGTTACTTTGATTATTATTCTAGCGACTGTTAGAAAACTCGGCCGTCCACCGCACTTAATCATGCGCATCATGGATTGCGTACTAATTCTTTTCCAACGCAAACTGCAATCTATCGTTGTCGATCCGACTGCGCAATCACCGAAGCCGTCTTGGGCGGAATCGCTTAAAGTAATGCTATAACAAAACTGACATCTTTTATAGGATTGTTCGGAAAGAAATTTCATTTTGATATTAAGCCAATATGTTTCAAATGATCATGTACAGTTGAATTCGATAAACTTAACAATCATACGAGTTATTATTCGGCAATTTGCATCTATCAATGGCTTTATTTTGTCTTCACCGGCCTTCCCGAACGTGGTGCATCTTCAACATCGAAATTGCCGGAACGAAATTATGCAAACCAATTTTGTCGTTCGGTCAATACATCTTCTCTAAACAAATCACATAATTTTTGTCTCGCTTGAAGTGCATTTTTACCTTTTCGATAATAATAAAAGGGTAAAATATGTTAAAAACGCTGTTTTTGATCTTTCATCTGTATTAGAGTACCAAACACAAACTGTTTCACAGAGCCAAACAAAATTTTCAACAAACAAGCCTTAATACAGTAGCTATCAAAATATATAATAATTATGCGAATTGAATGTAAAGTTGACTGTGAAAAAATAGACTTGAGTCATCAGTTGGGAATAAACGAAATTACTTTCCGAACAATCTGATTAATAAAAATACCCAGTTAAATCTTATTAGCTATAAATTGGAAAACAATTTAGTCTTGCCTCTTTCAATCCTCAACTCCAGCTAACAAAATTTTACGCTACATTACGACATGCTGCATTTTAATTTTACTAAAATTCAATTTAGCTAATGGCATCGGCTACATTCCTACTACAACTGCAAAACTACCCCAAAGACATGATCAACAATGAAATGGTGGAACTCCTCGAACCGTACTTCACCATGGACGACTACAACATGGATACAGCGAAACGTGTGTGTGGTGATGTTGCCGGTCTGCTATCGTGGACAAAAGCGATGGCCTTCTTTCACAGCGTCAACAAGGAAGTGCTGCCGTTGAAAGCCAATTTAAAGTTACAGGAAGCTCGCTTAAAGGTCGAACGGTGATACATCACTGTTGGAATTGTTGTAAACATTATGCTTCTTTCCTACGTGTAGGTTGCCATGGAGGACTTAGGAGCAGCTGAGCGCGAGCTCGAAGAGCGCGAACAATCCCTCAACGAGGTGAAACAGCAGTACGATAACGCGGTCATGGAGAAGCAACGGCTCACTGATGCCGCAAACAGTTGCTTGCGCAAAATGAATACCGCTACGGCGTTGATAAATGGTCTCGGCGGCGAAAAAACACGCTGGACGCAGCAAAGTAGCGAATACAAGGCGCAGCTGGGTCGGCTCGTCGGCGATGTGTTACTCGCCACCGGTTTTCTCAGCTATTGCGGCCCGTACAATCAGGAGTTTCGCGCACGCTTGCTCAAAACGTGGATGGGTGATATTCTAAGCATACGCGGCATTCCCTTCACCAAAAACTTGAACATCACCAATATGTTGGTGGAGAATCAAACTGTTAGCGAATGGACGCTGCAAGGATTGCCCAACGATGAGTTGAGCGTGCAAAATGCGCTTATTGTGACGAAATCGCGCTCGTATCCATTGCTCATCGATCCGCAAACGCAAGGCAAGATGTGGATCAAAAACAAGGAGGCAAATAATAATCTGCAAATCACCTCACTCAATCACAAATATTTTCGAACGCATCTAGAGGATTGCCTATCGCTAGGCCGGCCACTTTTAATCGAGGACATCAATGTTGACCTGGATCCGGTGCTCGACAACGTTCTCGAGAAAAACTTTATTAAATCCGGTTCGATTGAGAAGGTAATCGTCGGCGACAAAGAGTGCGATGTGATGAAAGGCTTTATGTTGTACATCACCACCAAGCTACCAAATCCACCCTACTCGCCGGAGATCAGCGCCAAAACGTCGATCATCGACTTCACCGTGACGATGCTCGGCTTGGAGGATCAACTACTCGGCCGCGTCATTCTCATGGAAAAGTCCGACTTGGAGGCGGAGCGCGTTTCGCTCTTCGAATCGGTGATGCAAAATCAAAAGCGCATGAAGGATTTGGAGACGAACTTGCTGTGCCGACTCAACGCCACGCAGGGATCGCTCGTCGATGACGAGGAGCTCATCAATGTGCTGCAAGTCACCAAATCGACGGCGGAGGAAGTGAACGAAAAGCTTTCAGTATCGGTTTTCACAGAGAAAAAAATCAATCGCGCGCGGGAGGAGTTTCGATCGGTGGCGGCACGCGGTTCCATATTGTATTTCCTCATCGTCGAAATGAGCAACGTGAATGTCATGTATCAAAACTCGCTAAAACAGTTTTTGAATATCTTTGATAGTTCAATCACCAAATCGGCAAAAAGCACCGATACAGAAGAAAGAATCAATATTATATTACAGTATTTAACCTTCGAGGTATTAATAGTAGCTTAATACAGTGGGTCTCAACATTTTTATGCCGCAGAACACTAAACTTCGACAATCTGGGTTCGCAGGACACTAGCAAATAAACATACATACATGAATGGATGCAAAAGGAACAGAATTGATTCTATATTGGGAGGAGGAGACATTTTTTCTGATTTTTACGCATTTTCCGATCAATTTTCGACGCGTTTCTGCCGGGGTTATCTTCGATGAGAAGGATTCTATCAATTTCCAATGAAAACGCTTCGAAAATTGCATGGAAAATGCACGTGAAAACACCAAAAATGTCAAATTTTATAAATGGATGGATGCGAAAGGAACAGAATTGATTCTATATTGAGAGGAGGCGACATTTTTTCCTGATTTTTACGCATTTTCCGATCGATTTTGCACGCGTTTCCACCGGAGTTATCTTCGATGAGAAGGATTCTATCAATTTCCAATGAAAACGCTTCGAAAATCCCATGGAAAATGCACGTGAAAACACCAAAAATGTCAAATTTTATACATGGATTTTCCCAAGCCATTTTCTTCTTCCCCTACCTCAAGCTGGCCTAATTCCGACAATTCCGGTGAAACCACTTCGAAATTCGCTCGGAAAATGCCCCGAAACACAATGAAAGCTAAAAAAAAATGAAATTTTTACTCATTTTTCGAGCAATTTTTGGAAGCGAGTTTCTACTGAGACCCCAAAATATGAAATAACCCTGGTTTCTTTTGTATCCACGTTCTTCTTTTAATCATCTCGTGGAAATTTTGCAGAGTTTTCACGGAACAACAGTGTTATGCGGAATAATGTTTGAGATCCACTGAATTACTATATCTTCATAAATTTTTTTTCTATAAACTAAATTTACTTATCAGGTTTGGAAGTTCACCCAACGCAGCCTCTACGAAAAACACAAACTTCTTTTCACCCTCATGATGGCAATGAAAATTGATCTGCAGAAGGCGATGATCACCCACGAGGAATTTCTAACATTTATCAAAGGCGGTGCGTCGCTCGATTTGAATGCCGTGCAACCGAAACCGTTCAAATGGATACTCGATATTACTTGGCTGAACCTGGTCGAAGTTAACAAACTGGAGGCATTTGCAAACATACTAACTGATGTAAGTTAACCCCTTTTGCAAATTCAATGTTAATCCATTGTTATTCTTATTGTGTAGATTGAGGATAATGAGAAGGAATGGCGAGTGTGGTACGAGAAGGAGCGTCCAGAGATGGAGGAGATACCGTGCGGTTATCAGGAATCATTAGATGTGTTTCGCAAACTGCTACTGATACGCTCATGGAGTCCAGATCGCACACTATCGCAAGCTAGGAATTACATTATGGGCAAGTACATTTCAAATATTAAGAAATATTCCATACTTTTTCACATAGCCTACATACATCATTATTACACTTGAAGTTGAAGTTGAGAAATTTATTACACAATTATTTATTGCAGACTCATTGGGGCCTGAGTATGGCGAGGCGTGTATTTTAGATTTGGAAGCCACATGGCAAGAATCGGAACCTATTACACCGCTCATCTGCATTTTATCAATCGGCTCCGATCCATCGCCGCAGATAACGTTACTTGCAAAATCGAAAGATATCGGTAAGTTTTAAACAGCTAGAACATTGTGAATTAATCTATCAAAAAATGGCAATAAATTTGGGAAATAAATGGTAATAAAACTATTAATCAGGAATGTGGAAGGTAAACCTCTTTAACTTTATCGGAATTGCCGTTCTATTTCTATAAACTCTCATAGAGACCAAAAAAAAATATTCGTACAGCGGAAAAATTTGTACTTTTTGCAAAAAAGAACATTTTTAAAATAATTTTTAGTAGTTATGTATTCGAACGATTTTCATTGATTGACTTCATTAAATAAATAGCAAAAAATGTATTTAAACAGTGATTTCACTTTTAAAAAAACTATTTACACCATTCATCATATTTGAATTTGGTTTACCGACTGTCTTTCCGGTTTGTTACAAAAAAAACTGGTTCTCAGTTTATGCACAATGCAATTATTTACCAATTATTGTATTATTGTACAACATCAACATTTCTAAAACTTATTAATTCTACTTTTTTTATTATTCTTATAGCACTTAAATCCGTTTCGATGGGTCAAGGACAGGAAATCGTGGCGAGAGACATGATTGAATCATCAATGTCGAAAGGCGGTTGGGTGCTATTGCAGAACATCCATCTCTCGCTACCGTTCGCCACCGATGCGATGTCAATGCTCGTCGAGAATGAGAACGCGCACGATACGTTTCGATTGTGGCTGACCACCGAGGTGCACGATGAATTTCCAATCGGATTACTGCAGATGGCGATTAAGTTTACGAACGAACCGCCACAAGGGATTCGCGCAAGTATGAAGCGCACCTACCAGGCGATCACACAGGATTATTTGGATTATTCATCGCAGGCGCAATGGCCACCATTATTGTATGCTGTAGCGTTTTTGCATACGGTCGTACAGGAACGTAGGAAATTTGGACCATTAGGTATATATTGAATAGTTTACCCTTGCTAGTTATAAATCTATTCACACTTGTCAATCAAACGTAAATATGTTTAACAATCACTCAAGACGCTGCATCAAAAAGTTAAGACCCATAGTATGTAAAAAATGGGTAGCATGTATATATTATAGCTATACCTATTTTGAGGAAGAATAGAAAGTCACGCACTCGTTTTGTGTTATCAACAAATTTCTAGCTTCGCAACAATTGGTGCGTTTGCTAAATACATCTAAAAGTATTTAGATTTTTCTGTAAAAGTACATAAATGTTGAAAAATAAAGACGTCTACAAAAAATTTATGGCGTTAAAGCTAATCGGACATACAGTCAGAGGTTATGTGAGTTTGTTGGTTTCAACTTCGCTGTCGATGGTGAAAGATTTCAAAAATTAGTCGAAAGATTAAGTTTAAGTCAACTCACTCTAATGATTGCAATGAAGTTGAACAACTTAAAGTCGTCATTCAAAGAAGGAAACAGGGGCGAATGTAAAAACGAACACAAAAGAGGTGATGATGTTGAAGAGCAATTATCAATATTTACCACTACAGATAACTTCAGACGTATACGAACACAAACGTTCCATGATTTATTAATAAAATTAATTTTATATTAAAATAACACTTGCTTTATTAATAAAATTGAAAGTTATATTAATTCTAAAACTTTTATTGAATTCAAATCAATTAAAATCATCGATGAGCTGAGTAAGTTCGTAAGCGTTCATATATTCGTGAAGTTATATGAAGTAGAGTGACAAAAATCTAATATGATTGATGAACATAAATAGATCGGAGAAAATAAAAGAATAGCAAAGATACCTGAAATACGCTTATCCACTAGATCACTTGTTTGTTAGAAAAAAAAGTATTCAATTCGAGCACAGTGTTATGAACCAATCGTATATTATTTCTTTTTTAGGTTGGAATGTGCCGTACGAATTCAACCAAGCCGACTTTGCAGCCAGTGTACAATTTATCCAAAACCATCTTGATGACATGGATCCAAAGAAGGGAGTATCGTGGCCGACGATTTGCTACATGTTAGGCGAAGTGCAGTACGGCGGTCGCGTCACCGACGACTTCGATAAACGATTATTAACAACATTCACACATGTATAGTT
>JARJDW010019304.1:0-14157 GCA_030264715.1 Adinopsis sp. GC000173 | reverse complement strand
TACGCGTGTTGGAAAAAAAGGCGAGCGCCCGTTTCCTCTCCGCGTCCACGCGACTTCATCTCCTCTCTCAACAGCAGCTCGCACACATTGTGTGTGTTAAACAATTATGGTATGGCAGTAAAAAAAAGCGAGAAAATTTAAGTAAAAGTGTGCATTTTAAGTGATTTTCTAAAGGTGATATTGAGAATTGCAAAATTATTATCTTTTTTAACAATGTTGAATGGAAATAAAAGGAAAAATTGAGTAAAATTATGGTATAGCAGTAAAAAACAAGAAAATTTAAGTAAATTTATAGCAATATTTAGCATTTTAAGCAATTTTGATTGGTTTATTGAGCTGTTTTCTAAAGATGCTAATGAAAATTGCAAAACTATCTTTTTCAACAATGCTGATTGGAAATAAAAGGAAAAATTGAGTAAATGAGCCATGATTTTTAGGTGTCTAGCATTTTAAGCGATTTTCTAAAAACGATATTGAAAATTGTAAAATTATTATATTTTTTAACAATGTTGAATGGAAATCAAAGGAAAAATTGAGTAAAATTATGGTATAGCAGTAAAAAAACAAGAAAATTTAAGTAAAAGTGTGAAAGATTTAGCATTTTAAGCAATTTTGATGGTTTATTCAGCTGTTTTCTAAAGATGCTAATGAAAATTGCAAAACTATCTTTTTCAACAATGCTAAGTGGAAATAAAAGGAGAAATTGAGTAAATGAGCCATAACCCAATGGTACTAATGATTTTTAGGCGTCTAAACGATTTTTTTTTAAATTTCTTCAACTATTTGTGTTGTGACGCCAACAATTTTAAGTTCAAGCGCGTATCACCAACTCAATTGCTAATTTGAAAATTTATGTGTTTTCAGGTACAGCTCTTCGCTGCTGGACGTGCTCGTCGGAATCGGACGGCCAGTGCAGCGACCACTTCAACACGACGCGCTACAGCCGCTACTACAACACTTATTCCGGCAATCAACATCAAGTGCAGCTACAAAACTGCGACGAGAACGTTCGCAGCACGTACGGCGCCAACACCCAGAAACCGGTGTGCATGAAGAAGAAACAAACGAGTACGTGTGTTAATAATAATAAGTTTTCCCCCAAAACATAAAACACAATGATGATGATTTCATGCCATATATATATATTTTTAGCGTATGGAAAGACAACATACATGCGCCAATGTCGCTACCTGCATTTCGAAGAAAAACTCGGTGAATGTCCACCGGAAACCACCAGCCAGGCGACGACGATCGACTTTTGCGAGTATTGCGACTACGACGGTTGCAATTCGGCTGTAAGTGTATCGCAAACACTCTTCGTCAGCCTGCTACTTCCCATCGCAATGTTTCTCTACGCCAGGAAATAGATGTTAAGCAAATTTAAATATTTTTATTTTTTTTGTTACATTGTAATAAAAACAGTGCAAATTAGCGTTACCGAGATTTAAGTTTTGTTTTCTTTGTTATGTTGCAATCTAATCTGTACATGTACATATTCGTCTCACTCATTGTTATTACTGTGCTTTGTAAAAATATAGAAATTTAAATATAATTTTTAACCTTGTACTTATTATTCGTCACTAATTAATAAGCAAAGTAATGAATTTCACGTGTAATAAATATTATACGTTTATCTCAATTTGTCATCAACTTTATATTGTTGCGATTGGCTACAACAGCGCCAAAATCACTAAACTAAAAGCTTCAACTATTCCCCGATAGACAGCAATAATTGCAATACCAAAATTACTTTATATTAAAAAACCAAATAAATTTAAGCATACTTAAATAATTCACCATAAAATATTAGTCGTAAAATTATAATTTGTAGTATTAAAGCGATTATACAGCATGATGGTGAATCATATATACGCAACCAACTTCACGACATTCCTAACCTGTTATATTTTAGTGTTTACGTTCTTCCTTTGCACATAATATGTATTCAAATTAAAGACATCACGCGCACCAATTCGCTAAAATGGAATTAAACATTAAATTAATATTGTTCTCATCGATAATCTGCTTCATTTTAATACAACAAGGTAGTGTTCATTTAAATTCCGCCAAGTGCCTCACCCACTTGTATATATCAATAACATGAAAACGTTGTTTTAATTTATTAAAGGATTTGCGATCAAATGCTGGGATTGCCGTTCAGACGCCGATCCAAAATGCTCGGACCCCTTCGACAACACCACCTTCGTGATAACAGATTGCAACCAGCAGAAGCTCGACTTTCTGCCGAATGTCCGTTCGACAATGTGCAGAAAAATACGACAAAAAAGTATGTATTGCATTTAGAATGCCTAGTCACTTTGCACTGATTACAATTTGATCAATTTTCAGTTAATGGTGCGTGGAGATACATTAGAAGCTGTGCATACTTGGGAGAACCGGGCATTCAAGGCGATGAACGTTTTTGTTTGATGCGAACAGGTACCTACAACATTTTCATGGAATACTGCACGTGCAATAGCAAAGACGGATGCAATCCAGCTGGCACCACACAATTCTCATCAATACTATTAGTCTTCAGCCTGTTTGCATTTATTTATATGCGACGATAATAAGTACAATTGTTTAGGTTACGAAAACGATACCGTCCATTTTTAGAATCTACTTAACAAAAAAAAATTGATATTTGTATCTAGACTGCTCGTAACTTAGTTTTATACTTTTGTAAAAAAAAAACAATCCGTAAGTGCCTGAATTTAGCTTATTATGTTCAAAACACGATTATTTTGTTAATTTTATCAATTTATGTATATTGTGCACTTGTAATAAATGATTTTTACTATTTGACCTGTCTTAATTTATCTTACAAAGCTACCAATTTCTGTGTAAATGTAATTAATGATTTTTACTTATCTCACAAGCAATTAATTTCTATAAATTGTATTTGTAATTTGAATTTCCCGCTTTCGTGGGTGTGTCACAACAAACGATACAAACACGCTCTCCCACCTGTTTAGTGAATCATAACAAACTGTCTACAATAATAATGCTATAAGAATAATTTAAGAAAAATCTACAGTGATTTAATTACATATATTACAAAAATGAATTACTATTTGATATTTATGCTACTCTCGATTACCTTCTCATTGGGTAAGTGACCATTTATTGCATCACATTATAGGTTATGTTGTACAAATTGCACTTCTAATTAGGTGAGGCTGTGAGATGCTATCAATGTTCGTCTGGGGAGGATGAAAAGGGCGAGGACAACTGTGGAGCGTACAAAAAGTTTGACAAGGAAAAACACATTCCCGTTGAGTGCAATAGCGAGGAAAGCCACATGCCTGGCACGTTTTGTATGAAAGTCACCCAACAAGGACCAAAAGGATTTATCTGTATGTTTTTCAACATTTAAATTTACATCTTGTGTTATTTATTATGACATTGTAGGGGATGGACGATGGCGGCAAGTGATTAGACGATGTGCATACGTCGCTGATACAGGAATCACAGGAGTGTGCCATTGGGGAGTGTACATCAACGGCGATTATTGGGAGGAATGTTACTGTGCCGAAGACGGTTGCAATTCGGCTAGTTTGAATCTCATCTCACCGTTAATACTCTTTACAACGCTGAGTCTCACATATATTTTGAAACAATTATTGTAGGTTTGAATTCGTGTTAGTTGTAGCGACGTTATGTACAAATGCATTTATCGATATACATTTAATGTTAAGATCTTCAATCCGTCCAAATACATTTTTACTTTATTAATAATTCTTAGACGTAATTACATTGTCTACTCTAAATGAATTCGATTTTATAGTTGTTAATTCGTGATAGGGTTAAATTCATACGTCAACACTGCTCGATCTAAAGTTATATGATTTTGAGTTTGAATACGATATGTACAAATGCATTTATCGATATTCATATAATGTTAAGATCTTCAATCCGTCCAAATACATTTTTACTTTATTAGCATTGTTTTTTCGTAAAATTCGATGTTAGATTTGGTTAATAATTCTTAGACGTAATAACATTGTCTACTCCAAATGAATTCGATTTTATCGTTGTTAATTCGTGATAGGGTTCGATTCATACGCCAACACAGCTCGATCTAAGGTTACATGATCTTGAGTTTGAATACATTATCTCGGTTACTACTTTTTGCAACACTGAAAACGCTGACAATTTTATGGGATAATTATTGTACGATTGAATTTTAGGTAGATTTACAAACGATTTATCTTTTGAGTTTATCCAAAATACGATTTTAGTTCATCACGATTATTTTTTGACGAATTGCAATTTGATATAAATATCTATACATTCGATTGAACCAAATTAATTCGTTTTTTTTGTGGTAAGGTTAGAAACACGTTTTAGATTCTAGATAATATAAAATATAATCCCAATTAAACCTACAATTAATATAAACCGTATTAAATATATACATAAATTATCAAGAAATGCCATGAAATGAGAAGTACTTACAGTTGTAGCTTGCAATTTCTCAGAGAATTCACCTTCAACGTCATCTTTAACTTGTAATCGACTCCATATTGTTTATGATAAATAATACCAATTGTTAATTACGCTGCCATTAGATAATTACCAGTATTTACGCGAATAATTTACGCACGATCAACGTAAACGTTCATCAAGTGGCCATTGCCAAATAAACATTTGAACTGCCTGCGTCACTTCGACAAACTTCCTCAAGTCGGCGCTGCAATCAGAACGCCGGTAAATTCAAAATGTGATTTTTTTTTAGTAAATTAATCACATATATTAAACATTATTTATACAAATATATTTTATATATATATATATTTCACAGATGATAATAGACTTTGCTTTTGTATTTGTTTTTTTGTATAATCAACATATAGATAAGAAAATCGAGTTTAATCACAATGAATAAGTTTAATTAATGAAATAGCAGATAATAAAACTAACACTTAGTTTTGGGATTACGTTTAAAACACATGAATTTGTAATGAAATTGCGATGCGTTAAGATACACAAATGATGTAGTTGTTGAAGTAATTGTTGTTGTTGTTGTTGTTGTATTAAGTATTGACTTCACGATGATGAAAAAAGGGCTCAGATTTTCCGTAATTTATGTATCTTAGCCATGCGCTCAACAAGATCTACAAGTTAGTTAACATCGCTAAACATTTATCGTCTACATAACATCAATCACTGCTATTTCTTAATTAAAATTATCGATTGGGTGATTAAAAGTAACAATAACAATACAGTTAACAATAGTTTTTTTGCGTATTTGGAAGGAGGATGAAGTAAGTATGCGAACAGAAAATTATTATTATGTGTTTTTTTCTTTGTTAGGGGATGTTTGTTAGTTAGTTAGTTTTAGAGGAAGCGGCAAGGGAAGTAAAACGTATAAAAAATATTTTTCTAAAGGAACAACAAGTCTTACAGTTATTGTACGAGATTCACATTCAAGTAACATCAATATGCGCCAACTTTTCATCAAAATAATGCTAAAATAGACAATAGTTTTTGCACGCTTGAATGTTATCATTACATGTTGTTGCTGTGTGCATTTTAAAACATTATTCAGCTGAAAAAGCCGGCAAAAATTGTTTTGAGTTTTATTTTAGTTTTTTTTGTTGATTTTTCTTATATAAGAAAGACATCAATTACAATGAAATTGATCAGAATTTCTGTTGCTGCTGCTGCTTGTTTCAATCTAATTATCACATTGTAGTTATTTTTTGTTTTTGTTTTTTAGTAAAAGCGCATCCCCAGCAACTCAGTCGATTATTTGATTGGCGCCGAAAAATAATTGACAAACTTGTCAGGATAAAATGATAGAATGTATGTGTGATTGTTGTGTATGTCAATGTGTGTTTTTTGTATCATCATCACAGGTCGTCCTGCGCTATTTTTGCGTTGGTGGTGGTGGCGCTGGTGGAAAGACAGCCGGACTTCGCCATCGGCGATTGAATGACTGGTGCCGCTAGCGAGCTGAAATAGCCACCGGTTTTCGGCTTCACATGCCGATTGTTCACCTCCATGTGCACGATCTTCATGAATTCGATTTGCGCCGCCAATTTCTGTATCTCCTCCTATAATAAAAACGCAAATCACATTTGAAGAAGAAATTTGTCGATGTATTTCATTCCATTTTGTAAATTTCCAAACACAATCAACTGGAAATCCGGATTTGTTCGAATGTAAATTAATCGATTTCAACCTACTAGCCGCCTTAAATTTAAGTTTTTCCAATTTTGTTGCAAGTTTAGCAATGTTTAAAACAAAATGCGACAGCATTTCCTATCTAATAGTAAAAAACTTTTTAAACATTTTTCATATATCGTTTGGAAATTTCTAAAAAAAGCCAGCTTGTTGTTTGGACTTGTGAATATATACTCGACGTTTAATCTACTTGATAGACAAAACATGCACACGTTTTTCGATTAGCTAATTGTTTGTGCGTTCTCCGAGGCAAGCAAGCACTTAATGTAATCTATATTTTTAGTAAATTTGCCCGTTTTCGTCTGGTGGCTGGATTGAGTGAGTTTCGTTGTGATGTGAAGCAAAAAATTGGCTCCGTCGTCATCGTTAAATTGAGCTAATTAACAAATGAAAATTGATGAATATTGTCGTCGTTTAAAGTGTATTTTGTTGAGTAGTTTGGCAAATATATACATTTTGTCTCTCGATTAGCTAATGGTTTTCCGC
Organism: Adinopsis sp. GC000173; assembly: GCA_030264715.1. Taxonomy (NCBI): domain Eukaryota; kingdom Metazoa; phylum Arthropoda; class Insecta; order Coleoptera; family Staphylinidae; genus Adinopsis; species Adinopsis sp. GC000173. Next base: position 7,482 of record JARJDW010019304.1, on the reverse strand, counting down.
ACACTCACTTTCAACTCCTCGTTCTCCTGATAGAGATCCGGCGGCTCCTCTGGCACCAGTCCAATACCGTTCAGCGAGAAGGACGCCGTCACTCCACGCGAACGCGCTCTATTATCCCATTGATCACCTTGCCCTTTAAACACGCGAATCACCTATATATAACACACAAAGCAATTAGATACTCAAGTGTTTGTAAGTGAGGAGCGTATGCTTGCTTGCTTGCTTGCTTGCCTACCTTTGGCCCGAAAACGAGGGCAATCGTCACTGTTGTTGACAGTTGGGTGCGCACGAAGCCCAACAGGTACTTGATGTCGGGCCCGGCCTGCGGGAATATCATCAAGCTGCAACACAAAAGCGAATTGAAGTGGTGGTATACATAAAATATAGATAGAATGTCTGGTGAAGTGGAGATGGAAACATTTGAGGGAGGAGAGACATTCTGCTCTATATATTTGTTATATTTGTGTGTGTGTGACATTACTGAAATGCAACCATGGTGCAATTAACAAGTGCGATGTTGTAGATGGCATAACTGATTAAGCGCGCCTCATTGAAGAGCGATTCGGCGTTGCGGACGTTGTAGCACACTCGAATGCCCCACAGCAAAAATAACACTTCGCCTGTAACAAACAACAATACAAAACAAATTAGAAGTAAATAATTATATAAATTTGTTGCAATAAAACGCTCACCGATTGCAAGACTGTGATCCCACCAATTGTACGAGCACTGATTGAATTTTAGCCCGGCTTGATCTTGTATCTCCTCGGCGTCTGGTGTTGCCGATAGTGTCCACGTGCTGAGATAGATCAGCATCACAAGCAGAATCGGCACCATCCATTGCAGCAGCTGCTTATCGGTGAGCTTCACTTTGTGCGCTGATTTTACGCGATACGTAAGCGATACACTGTCATTCATTAATTAGTTCGTTAATCGTACGATATATAAATATTACAAATTCACAACTACAACTACTTACCGCCAGGTTTTCATTAGGAGCGCCGTGTAGGTGATGCAGAAGCCCAGGTGACGTGACCACTTCGTCGCAATGCATGAATACTTATCCAGCACGGGAAAGATCGCAGCCATCTGTAGTAGTAATATGATTAGTAAATACATAAATGGATTAGCATATGGCATAGATTTCAATCAAATAAAGATAATAAAATTCAATTTATCTAATATATTGCGTTTTTTGCGATTCTTTTTTTCCTTCTATTTCACTTTTTGTTTTTTTTTTGTTGCAGTTTTATGTTTCCCAATCTTTGATCTTGCATTGTTTCGCAAACAATACATAAAAAGAGCGAAATCGCAAAAATGTGAAAATGTAAAAAAAAACGCACAAAAGAGAGAAAGAAACAAAAACAATGTGAAATAATGAGCAAGCTCAAAATTTTTCTTAAATTCTCTTAGAATTTGGATGCATTGTTCGATTTTGAGTGATACAAACCTCCATGTACATGGTGGCACATCCCAGCAGCGTGATGGCAAGAAACGTAGGACTAGCGACTTTAAACACCTTCAATTTGCGATGCTGAAACATGTAGATCACGAGGATAGCGGTACAAAATGCGCACGTCACGCTAAACACCAGCAATGTTATGCTGAAACATATACAACAACAGGTGGTTGTAATTTAACAAATTTTGATTTGATGGCACGAATTAATTAGACGAGATAAAAATCATTTCGTTTACCGAAACGGCCAGTTGTAGGTGGCTAGACAGGGTTCCGGGCCGTGACAGTGTAGGCAGCCTGGGGCGCATCGTTTGCACGCGAACACGTTCTCGTACAGATCGCTGGCGTTCTCCTGCAGCTCAACCCAGGCGACTGTGTGCAACAACAATACAATTAGTAAGATGATGATGTATTGTATGTAGTAGCAGTAGTAGTAGATGTAGTGTTCTCACCTTCAACCAGCGTGCCATTAAAGACACCACCGAGATGCGGTGAGTAGTAGCCGGCGCGACATTCGCACTGATAGCTGCCGATGTTCCAGTTGATCGGCGACAGCTGCGGCTTGTAAACGCACTGAAAATGGAATCGAATTACAGATTACATGCTTGCTTTGTAAGTATAAGTAGGCAATTTTAATCTCAATTCGATCTACCTTTGATGTTGCATTGTGACATTTATGCGTGCCGTGAAAGATGTTCAATTGTGTGCTTGGAGTATTCGACGACGGCGGCGTCTCGCTGCTCTCACATTGATTTACCTCCAGCGTTGATACGTCGATGTCGATGCTGAGGAAGCCCTTCAAGCTGTTGAATTTAAAACAACAAGGCTTGAATAAATTTGCGATGGAGATGCATTTGCATAACGTACCCATGCCGGCCCTGTGATGGAATTCGCACGCTATAAGAGATAAGCCATTTGCGAGCGGCGCAAGAAAAATACGGATACGTCCACCATCCTTTGTACGATTGTTGCGCGGGTCCGGCCATGAACTTGGGCGATCGTAGCGTCGGCGTTGAATCAGCGTCCTCATACCATGGATATTCGGAATCGGGACGCTGTCCCAGCTCGGGGGCATTATCAGTCAGCCGACGCGGCGCTCCAATTTCGATACCTTCACGCTCCCACCATGCGCAATTCTCTAGCTGGCCGGTGGTGGCATTCAGCGCCAACACCCGCACGGCGAGGATGTGCTCGTCGGAGGTGAGTAGATTGCGCGAGACCGCATCCTGCAAACCTATAATACATATTGCAAAACAATAAATTATTTATTTATTTTTAATCCGCGCACACACATACATTATATAGGTATATTGTTGTCAACAATTTTTATTTATTTATTTATTCATATAGATAAAAGTTTGTTGATCTTTAAAGATGCGCTAAAAACACGTCGTCGGTAAATTTTATTATTGTTGCGAAAACTTTTATACATAAGCAATTTTCTTCCAAATTTCAGCACATGTACAATAAAGTGATAAAACTTGTATGGAAAAATTTCTAGACGATATTTTTATTACCACATTTTTATTATCTGTATGGTGGTTAAAACTTTGCTATACTAAACTAAATGTCAAAAAGTGACGTTTACTTTGCTGTACTGTCATGGTGACAGGTAATGCGGTAGTCAAGTGGGTAGAACTATTATTCTAGAGCAGTGTTTCCCAAAGTGTGGTACGTGTACCCCTAGGGGTACTCTAAGGCTTTTAAAGGGGTACGCACCAACCGTCTCACAAAAGTATATGTAATTTTATTATAGATGTGCCACCCAAACTTTTTCACCGAAATCAAAATTAAATTAGTTCAGCAACTTAGCTATTTTTGTTAAATAAATAAATTCATACATTTGTTTGGCCGAAAATGCTTAAAATATTCAACTTAACTCTAATTTTAAGGAGACAAATTCTCGCAGTTAGAGTTGAAACTGATTGAAGAACATTTTGCTTAATACCAGCATTCTTATTTCAATTTCTGCTTCTCGTACTTACTGTTCTTGTAAATACGATGATAATAATAAGCACTTTTTAATGAGGGAGTACGCAGTTATACGAAACTTATCAAAGGGGTACATACATGTTGAAAGTTTGGGAAACACTGTTCTAGGGTTTAAATCAAGTACCTGTGAGTTCGAATCCCGCATTGTGTAAAAAATATTTTTTCTCTAGAAAAATGATTTTAAATCAATATCTAATCGTTAAACAAACGCTACTAATAATCATATATCTATATTTTATCTTTTGAAACTATAAATTATCAATTTTTTAATTTAGCGTTTACATAAGAGTAACAATGAAATTAAATTGATCAAATAAAACAATGCTCATCAGTATCAAATCGGCAACATATAATTATCATCATCATCACTTCAAATAGAAAAAAAACAGCACGGAAGATAATTTATCTTATCGCACCGCAAGCGCGCAACGCACACGAAATTATTATCTTATCTTTGTGCAATTTAGCATTGTAACGGCATGTGAAAACATTTCAGTGTAATAAAAACGATTTCACTTTGCGCTAATTTTAGTCCGTGCATTTTTAAATTGTTGTTGGATTTCGCAGCAGCAGTAAGTTGATTGTCGGTGGCGGCGACATACAAACACACACACACACACACACACACACACGTCGTACATGTGCATAGCATCAAAGAGCAAAAAGTTAGCGATGTTGTTGGATTAATTAAATTTGCGTTGAATACATCTATGGTATAGTACAGCATTTGTACGGCGTAATTTAATTAATTAACCTCCTTTTAGTGCATACATAGAATTAATACTGTAATATGCGTATATTTGCAGGTGATGAAGGCGCTGCCATCAAATGTTATGCAAAAGCTGTTCTGCATCGAATGCGGCTTCCATCTATCCATCGACCCCGTCAAAATTCTCTCGGAAAATGCAAGTGTATGTGGACGGTGTGCCGGTATCGGGGATGGAGTGCGCAATTTTGCGTTCGAAGCGGTAGCCAGTCACTTTCTCTTTCCATGCCAGCGTGTGGATGATTGCGGCGTGTATATGCCGCGCGACGAATTGGCCCGGCACGAAGATGAATGCATACGAAAGTCGCGGCGATGTTGTGCGCGTTGCCGTCTGCTGTGCTCGCCCGCCGTGCGCCATCGCAAGATCGAGCCGCAATGTAATTATCCATTTTTCTTCACACACAGGCGGCCGCGAAAATGAGCAAAAAAAGCCGAGGCGGCGGTGGCGTTGACAAGCGATAACAAATTGAAACGAAAAATATTCGATTATATAAAAAAATGCAATATCTTTCTTAGTAAACTTTTCGTATATAAGCAAAGGCACAAAGAACGCACACCGGGAATATAATACAGTGCGTTGCCAGTTATGTAAAGAATGCGAACGAGTTTCGGCATAGTTTCCATCCAACACCTTTTTAACTTATCTTCGGTCGAGTCGCTTTTAAATATAATTTATAATGCGCTAGCAAAGACTCTCAAATTTCAGAAAATTGAAAAATGTATTATGCAATAATTGTAAAAGTTGATATAGATTCTAGGAGAAACTTCATTGAGGAGGAAGAGAACATTTAGAATATAGGCATAGACCAAGAATTTTCATTGTCAATTTTATATCATTCCAACGTTTCGATTTAGCTCATCTTCAGGAAGTCAATGAAGCAAAAATGTTCAGACTGTGGTGTTGCTTGCTAGATGACTTCTAAATAGATATGTGCAAATTTGAAGATAATTTTGAGGAAACCAATGAGAATCACTTAGATGGGATAAAATTGGTTAGGATTTAGGTTGGCGCAGCATTGTAGTTATAATGGTCGAGGAAAAATTCAATAAATATATAAATAAACAAATTGTGGTGTCTGTCCCATAAGTACATTGGGCCCAATGATTGGAAGTGAAAGGAAGTGAAATTGTAATTATTGGGAATGGGATAAAAAATACGAGAAGGGATAGAGGGAATTGCAAATAAAGATTTGGGAGTAGTTTAGATGAGAATAAATATTAGGTCCGATACACACGTGATTTTTAATGATAAATAATAGCAGCAATCAGTTGCAATTGTTCGAGGATAGAGTCGGGTGAAGAAAGAATCACGTTAGGCAAAGGCAGAGTCTGAATCAAAGTATCTAAAACGAGACACCAACAAATACTAATTCCGATCAGAATCACAATGTCTACTAGAAAGAATTTTTACAATTATTGCCTACATTTCTCTAGCACGCATCGATTTTTTCATCATCTAATCAAAAATGATGTTTTTTTTGTGATTGCAGCTGATTACATTGAGGCGAGCGCCGCCCTCCATGACCATCTCACCTGCATGAATTGCTACGCATACCTAACCACACCGCCGCTCTACATCACACCGAAAGGCCTCAACATCTGCCACCGGTGCGGCCTGGCGCTGAATCAGGGCCAGTGGCTGCGCAACGTCCATCTCGAACTCGTGCTCGCTCACTTTGTGGTGCGCTGCTCGAACACGAAGTTCGGATGCACGGTGAAATTGCCATTCGGCGCCGACATCGATCAGCATGAACGGCGCTGCGATTATCGCAATGGATCCATGCCGATAAATTCAAGCCATGCACAGCAGCAACAACAAGAACAACAAGTTCAACGTCGTGGTGTTGTTGAAACGTTTGCAGGTGGGCATGTGTATGCGACAATCGCACCGCAACGGAATGTGATGCGCGATATACAGCGCGAACTCGAAGACGATATCAAGCGACGATTTCATCATGAATATCGACAGCAGCCAATTATCCAAGGTCCATATGATAATAATGCTTTTTATTATGATGACGATGAGGTGATGATGCGGCAAAATCAGCAGCAGCAACAGCCAGATGTACATGGTGTTATGTCTGCTGCCACAATCGACAATAATGCGTTTTACTATGATGATGAGCAACAACAACAAGAACAAGTGCAGGAGGAGTACGCAAGGCCAGCATCGTCGAAGCAAAACACTCATATGCTGCATGGCAAAACGCTGGCGCGCAATTACAGTCAGGTGATCAAGCAGCTGAGCAATAAAAATCACACCACCACCACCAACAATGATGATGTGGATGAGAAGGTGAATGATTTTCAAGTAGCGGCGAACAATAATAATAATAATAATCGTTACGTACACAAACAACAACAACAGCAGCAGCGTCGTCATCACAATCATGGATTGAATGTGCGCGAATTGGAAGCGATGCATGCCCAAAACAATCAATTCTAATTTTCTATCATCAATATCATAAATCTAAATACATATATAGGTATAATAAAGACATTTTTAACTTTTTTGTATTTTTTTGTTGGTGCGAGCCAATTGAGTTGAACCTCCTGGAACAAATTGTGTTTGATTCCCCATGATGCCATATTGGGGGAAAATCACCTTAAAAAGTTTGGAATTTGGACGACTTTTTTTTGACAAAAAAGGATTTTTGCTTTCATTTATTGCCTTCCGGATATTTATTTGTTAGAATGCTCATGCACTCCTTATTCATCCCAAAATTTGATGTATTGTCTGAAAGTTTATTTTTCTCGTATGCTGAGAGATCCCAAATAGAATACCGGGTCGTGTAGCAAATGAATGTCGTTATAACAAGTAGTTCCAAGTATTCCTTCGTTTGATTCACTTTAATTGTCGTCAAAACAAGTCATATACTAAATTGGACATAGTTCAAATTTGCAAGAAAGTAAATAATTTTATATTGAAGTTAGAGATTAAAGGTTAGAAGCAAATTTTGTTAATAGATAGTCATGTAATTTCGGATAATTCAGATAGTTGACTTGTACAGATAATAATGGAGGGCTACAAATTTCAGATTCTTTTATGGCCCGAGCCGCACGAATCACTATTCCTAGTTAATGGGCAAAAACAAAATATAAAATGTGGCACTTACCGTTGTGATGTGCGAGTCCGAGATCCTGCAGCAGCGTCGCCACCAAATCGGCCTTCTGCCGCGCGGCGTCAAAGCGTCGCGCGTCGATCGGCACGGACAGCAACCGAAACTGGTCGACGATGCACAGATCGCCCAAACTCTTCGTCGACA
>JARJDW010019297.1:0-12586 GCA_030264715.1 Adinopsis sp. GC000173 | reverse complement strand
ACCCAATGCATTTTCGATCTGTAGTAGTATTAGATTCGTGATGCGGTGATTAAGGTTTAATAATTTTACTAAATATTCATAAATTAATAGATTACTACTAATTTTTTTCGATTCAGTAACCAAATATGACTTTTATTCACAATTTTATTCAAAAGTTTAACTTTGTGCCTAAAAGAAAGAGGTGGTATGTTATCAGAATGTCTTCAATAGGTTTTAAAGTCAAATACTAAATAAAATATTTCAATCGATCAACTTTTTCAAACATATACAAATTATTGCATCAATTTCAGTTTGAGAGGGTGTGTATTTTGTATTATTCCTTTGTTCTTATTAATTAATAGTATTGATGATTGTGAAGTACAATACATATCGATATTATGGACTTTGTGACTTATTTTGGTTTGATTTGGTCCATTAAACATACTTGACATTGTTTATGGTTTAAATTCTATAACAACACCAATTTCTTAAAATGTAAAAATCGCAACAATTAACAATTCGAGGCATTGGGAATGAAATAATGCATGTTGTGGAGCGAATATTCTTATATTCTTTAGAATTGTTAATATTTTCTACTCAATTGACTACAATTTCTTCATTTGAATCATCCAATTTTGTAAACTAACTAATATCTTACAATGTAATATTGTTATAAATTAAATAGACTTTTAAGCATAATAGTAAAATAAGACTGCATTGTCTGTAGAATATTTAATGATGTATAAATATAAACAAATGTATGTATAAAAGAAATTTGTTAAAACTTTATTAAAGAGTATATAAAATAATATAATTTGTAAGAAATTACCGTACACAAACTTTGCGTAAGCAATTTTTATGATTAGTATTCCATAAATGACTATCACTACTACCATTATTCTCCGTCGAGCTTTTAATTTCTTTCATAAATTTGATCAGCGACGAGTTACTCCCATTGGTACTCTCATCAACATCCCGATCGCAGTTTTTCGAATTCTTCGTCTCCTCCAATATATCTTTGAAATAATCCAATTCGCTTTCAGACTCATTGCCATTCGACATGTTTTTGTTGACGATGTTCTGTAGGATGTTGTGAGCGGTTTGGTTCTTGCCTTCGAACACAAACTCAACCTTGGTCGGTTTACTCTTTAGCGTTTTCGCTGATTTCGATTTCGACGTACGCTTCGTCGATACTATAGTGTCCTGCAACGGTACCGGATCGAATTTCACCACCTTCTCCTTGTGATGGTTGTTGCTGCTGCCATAGTTTTCGTTCAGATTGCAGCTGGACTTGATCTTATCCAACTCCTGCTTCAGCTTCTTGTTCTCCAGCTCGCTTTGGATACGCTTCGCCACCTCCTTTTGCAGCTCCTCGTTCAGCTGAAGCACCTCGAGCTTCGCATCATCAATCGTATTCTTCATGCTCAACGAACTAAATTTGTCCGGCGGCGGCACCGCCTTCTTGTTGATCGACGTGCACGTCTTCATGCGACGCAATGGAATCGTCGTATTCGAACTGGCGGTGCCGCCATTCGAGCCGTGCATATTGCGAAACGGCACCGATTTGCTCTTGATCGGCGGCTTCGACGTTGACGTGGTGGATATCGTTTCGTGAACGACTGGCGGATCGTCCAACGTGGTGGCCGTATAGCACCACTGAAACTGATTCTCATAGCCGAAACGCTGCTTGTTCTTCAATATATCGAGCACGCGTTCAATCGTCTGCTGCGATAGCTGCTCGTTGCAGCGAAAATCAGCCACCTCCAGCGAGCGACTATATTCAATCACATCCAAGAGACGGGATGCAATGTTCTCGGTGATGCCGCACCGTTGCATATCAATCGCCTTGATCCAGAGGTCGTCGTCGAGCTCGTCGAGAATGTAGGTGAGGCCTTCATCGCCCATCGTCGGATTGTTGTTGAGCGTGATGCGCTTCAGCCCGGCCATAATGCCCACCTCCGGATCCTCGTAACGCAGCGAATTGTGCCAGCTCTCGCAATATCGGTTAATCTGCTGGAATTTCACCACTTTGGCAATGTATTGCGCGCTGACTGGACCCAAACCGCACGCAGTCAAGTTCAAAACTTCAATGTTCGGTATGTTACGTAATGCCGTGCACAACATCTGACATCCTAAATCTCTCAATGTGCAATATTTCAAAGTCAACACTTTAATCGTTTTATTTTTCTTGAGCGCATCGACGATCGTCTCGATATAATCAATACCAATAGGAATTCCATCCACTTCCAAGCTGGATAACACATCGTTGCGTTTGATACAATTTCCCAGCGCTTTCAAAAGCGATTTTAGAATGTACGTGGTGAATATTGACCCGGCGCGTCGCTTCATCAGCCGAGCTTTCTCCTCGGTATCAACGTCGTACAAGAATTTACATTGCACACGACTTCTGATTGCAATCACGTGTAGACTCGTATCCAAACGGAGCGCATTAATGATCGGCGTCCATTCCTCGGGCTTGATTCGGTCCGAGACGAAGTCGAGTATCGTCTCGTTTTTCGGTTTCGCCGGCTTTACCATACTTAACGGTTGCATGTTCTGGCGCCTACATAATTCCGAATACCAAATGTAGAAAATGTTTATCGGTTTCGCCGTTGGATGTATCTGTACTTCGTCTGCTTGCTTCGTCATGATGCTGCTTGGCATTGTATAAAATTTCCTATATAAAATACCCACACCAAATATACTGAAAAAATATTGATAATCTACCCAATAAACCACGCTCTGATAAAATTGATAAAATTTTCGTAAGTGGTTAGATAGATTTTTTTTGCCTTTTGATATGAATGACAACCGACAGACACCAAACTTCTAGATAATTTTTTTCTCTCTCACTCTCTCACTCTTTCTCTCGTTGTTATTTATTATTATCATTCCCATGCATAAACAAACAAAAAACAATATAAATACTATACACTTAGATTATTAAATATTCAAATTTAATAAAAACGAATGGAGGAAGAAGAAGCAACTTTTGGATAAGTGCGCGCGTACAAAAAACAATTATTGAAAAATATCCTGGTTATTTTTCACTTCTTCTACACTCTCACATATTTTTATTCACCTTTTTAATCATCAATTAACCGCCACTTTTTTCAAATGATCAAACATGGCTCATTAAAGACAAACAACTATATTGTGACATAACAGTTCTTTCAAAGATAGTTCTTTGATAGTTAAATTGCCACTGATTTATCTTATTTCAAAGATCTCACCATTTTTTTTAAATTACTCAAAATTTCGGTCACTTTCGAACACTAATGCAGCATTAATTGAATAATTGAATAATTTCTTCTGTGATATTCTTATTTCAATTGTTAAAAAGTGCGCAAAACTTGAAATATTGCCACTAATTTAACCTATTTCTCAAGATTCTAGTAGGTATGAAAATTTATAAAAATCTTAAAGTTTACGTCCTATTTTTGTTGCAGGTTTTAAGGAAAATTATCTCTTTTTCTTACTTTTAAAGTTTTTTAACAAAATTTATGCTGTTTAGCCCCGCTTTATTAAAATAATCTTATTCTTTGTGCAAAATTTATAAGAATCTTAAAAATTTTATATTAGATTTTAAATAAAATTGTCTTTTTAACTTACTTTTAACATTTCTATTAGAAATTTACAGGTTTTGGATGAAAATTTTTATAATATTTTAACATTTTTATTCTATTTAGTAACGCAATTTTAAAACATCGTAAGTTATAATTTTTGTGTAAGAATTCATAAAAATCTTAGAGTTTTCATCCAATTTTTATTTTTTTACTTTGAAATTCTTAGGACTTCAATGAAGATTTTTAGTTACATTTTCTTTAAATTTAGCCACGTTACTAGTTTTGCAATGTTAATTTATTAATTAAATGGAATTCAATAGACAAAACGCTTTTAATAATGATTTGTCGATGCGGCGCGATTAAACATGATGGCATCAAGAGAAAAACCTAATCTAATTGGTTTTCCAAATGAGTGATCCGCGTTACGTGTTTGTACATTTCATTCGTGATTGAAGCCTGTTTAAGCAGCGTTTTTTTTTCTACTCTCCGTGTCTCTCGCACTGTGTGCTGCTTTTTTCAATAAAATTTGCGTCTCGTTTGTGCACATAGGATATTTAAGTAAACAAAATAAAAATGTGATTTTTGTTTAGAGTTTTCCTTCCTCTCTCGTGTCGGCATGAAGTGTGTTAGTGTATGTATGTGTGTATGTGTTTGATTTAAAATGCGTGCGTGCGTATAAGGGTTGGAAATGCATATGAAGAGCGCGCCGGCGAGAGAGGATATCGGGTAGATACATTTTAGATATAGGGTGACAATGTTATGAATAATTTAAGGAGCATGGTAGACTTCAAACAGACAACCTCTGCGCCGGTCTCGCACACTCGCAAAAGAGAGGAGAGCGAAACGACGACGACGACGACGACGACGAATATGCAAATTAATAAATCTTGCATCGTACTTTGAACGAAGAAAACTCTATTCGGGATCTGCATATAAATAGTTTTGTCGGACGTATTATTCGTGAGTGAGTCAGTCGTTTCCTTATTGCGTCCATCCACTCTCATGAATTTATTAAAGCCGGATTGATATTTTCTTACATACCATTTTTTTTTCTTCATTCGATACAAGAAAAATTACAATATTGAAATTATTAAATTACAATTTATAACTTGTCAATATTCAAATTTTTATATTTCATCGCGAATTACGTAGGAGGAAGAGGCAGACAAATCATCTGAGAGTAACACATTTTGAAAAGTCAAAAATTAAAAAAATATGGAAGGAAAATTCCATCGACAATTTTGCAATTTATTTCTAGTCAAATATATATTCAATTACTTTTAATAATAATAAATTAAAATAATTTAATTAATTAAGTAGGTACTATTTTACTGTTTACTTTTAATTAGTCAATATCTTAATGTTTTTGTATTGTAAAAATTGATGTCTGTTAAAAAATTATTAAAAAATTACGGTTGATTTCTTTATTTGCTTCATTTATTGTATTTGATATTGTTCTAAGTTAAAAAATTGTCCAAAATTCGTTTAAAATATACTTGAGGAACTTTGACATGGATAATCATTAATAAAATCTTCATCCTTCATGCTATAATATAAATCTGTAGTAAATTAAATAGCTACATAATTTAACTATGATGTAATGGTCGAGTTTCTAATAGTTATCATTAAAAGGACAGATTATATTATTTTTTTATGATTTTCAGAGAATACGTTTGATTGTAACATCCAAAACTAAATAAAAGTTGAAAAATCTCATCCAAATTTAATGTTACAGAATCATAAACACATTAAAAAAGGCAAGTTGGGTACTAATAATTATTGTAAATGTATTACAAAATTACAAAATATCCTAAAAATTTCGTGTTTCTAATAAACATCATAAAGAAGATCCTTTTTATGTTTTATAATTGTAAGAAGATACTTCTAATTATGACCACCAAGTAAATAATAACAAAATCATCCTAAATTTAAAATTTAAGAATGGTGAGAACACTGATTAGGTTAAATTGGTAAAAATTACTTAATTCTATATAATGTATACTAATGAGTGACATTTACTATAAATATACAATCGCACTAAACATACCAAAAATTAAAAATTTTCTTCCAACAATTGTAAATAAACAATAAAACACGAAAAATAAAATAAAACTGTGATTTGTATAGGCTTGTAGATGCAATGAAGTGCAAAATATAGTTTAATGCCGTCCGTCTCGCCTCGTCTCGTTCGGGTGTTGATATGTGAAAAAAAAACTTTTGTGAATTGGAATGTAATAGAGGGTGAAACAAGGAGCAGTGGGCGTTTAAATTCGATTAATATGTTGATTGAAACTAATGATTGTCTCTTCATTGTCAGTCTGTGTACAAATGCCTCCGACTCTAACGCCTTTATCTCATTACATTTACGTGCCTTCGAAGGAATTGCATTTAAAATTGCACGCTTATCACATTAAATGTGTTTTATTTTTTTCTATTCGCTTCTTCTTCTTCTTCGACTCCTCTCTTCTTATTCGCTTTGCGCCGCCTTCAACAACACTCATATATTTTTAGCTTAACTATACGCTATTTTTATGTAATCTGATTAGTTGAAAATGGAGCGCAAAATATTGCTGTTTAAGTTGTAACGCACAACTTTTCAAACTATATTAGTTCTAGCTTTGAAAATTTATTATATCGCAGCTCCACTTTGTTTCCAGCGGTAATAAGTTTTTACACTATTGCAATTAAAAGTAAATATAATCCTATTACTCTATACTCAGAGCTTGAACGACACAAGGGTGTATTGACACGGTTTTTCATTATTTCACTAGCTGCAATTTTGTATATACAATATTAATTCTCAGTTTCAATTCATACACGATTTTAAGACCAAGCAAACTAATTTACTAAGCAATGACATTGATTTTTTCATAATAGATACTTATTAAATTTCTCTTTCCTTTTACGCGGTTAGTATTCAATACAGACAGCATTTTGTAAAGAACAAATCCTTATGTTTCCTTACAGAGGAAGCAATATTCTTTTGTATAATTATAATGTCGCGTTTCGATTTTGAATTAACGTGATTTTGCATAAATTACCTAATTTGCTAATCGAGAAGAACAAAAGTAATATTTTGCTCAACTGTAAATAACAAAAGGTGATATTTCCTTATAGATTAAGTAACATTATTTTTTAATAATAAAGTCAGAAATTATAAAGAATTTGATTTTTTATTTGCATATGGGGAAATTTTTAACCATTTGCTTCATTGATTTGTCTTTGATCTTTTGAAATTCATCATTATCGCATGAAAATATGCGAAGACCTTCTTTATTCTAATATTTTCAAGCTATTTTGATGAAAATTCAAAAGATCATACACAAATCAATAACGAAAATCATCAAAAAAATTTCCCATAAGCAAATAGAAAATTCGGGGAGATAATAAAAAATTAAATGTATAGATTATATTTCCTATGTATACTTTTACATGAAACACACTGTATGTAAATCAAACTTGCAAAAATACAAATCAATTTGAATTGTTTACAAATCACATTTTGTATTGTAACAACAATTATTATTATACTTATTATTATTATTATTAAATAATAAAAGTAAACAAACAGGTTGCAATTTAAAATTAAGTTACGATTTATTTGCATAATTAAATTGTATCATATCATCTGTCGTCTGAATGCCACTTTTTCATAGTAATCCTTGTTTAAGAAGATGAGTTAAAACAATGTTTACTTCACAAACTCAATTTGACTTGACTTGAGAATATTAGAAATAAACAAATAAGCAAGATTGATAAATTCCGCCAGATTAAAAACTTTTTCCAAGCATAGTGTAAATAATTTATAATAAAAAAAATATATAACTGATATAATCCATTTGTGCCTTTCCCAGCGATTACGTTAAGTGAACATTTCATATAATAAAAAAACGGTGCACTTTTAATGTTTTGATAATCGTATAGTAAATAATTAATTAGCTTTTTTATTGCAGAATGAATCAGAGGAAAAGGTCAGCAATTTTATGGAAAACATGACTCATTTTAAAGCGACCACTTCAATATAAACTTGAGTAATGAGTTTTTCTAACTGTATCAAAATATCAACGCTTGGTTTTCTTTTTACTTTGCAACAATTGTGAGAGGAAAATTGCTTTATTGCTCAAGCAGACAGCCACCTAATATTTAATTAACGATACATCAATCAAAGCGGAAGTCACTGCAGAAGAAAAAAACGCTCGCAGAAACATCACAAAATTTTGTTGCGTCTAAAAAAACTTTCAACAATATGGCAGAAGCTTAACGATAACTAAAAATCACTCGAGATTAAAAAAAAAACAGATCCAATTATTAAAAATCGTCTATAAAAGCCAACCGTACGACGAAAAAACTGCCCAACGGCGATTGAAAAACTCCAGACTACAAAATCGTCTAGATAAAAAAAGCAGCACAAAGAACAACAATAAAAAAATATTTTTCCTATTAAAAATGCCTGAATAAAAACTTCCAATGACAAAAATCGTTTAGACACTAAAAAATTGTCGTTCGACGGCAAAAAAAACGTTCAATGGATAACAGTAAAAGATGTTTTTCAAGACTAAAAATCACTCGACGATTAAAAAACGTCATTTTCGTTGGATATTTGAATAATTCCAATCTCGTTGAAAACCAATGATGTATTTCTAACCATTTTGCACGCGTAACCGCCACAATAATTATTTATCTTTAAAATGACCATCACTTTCAAACATGGTTTCCTTTTCCCATATCACCTTGCCACAGTTTACCGTTCACACCTAAAAACCAACAAGAACGTTTAGCGAATGTTAACGCCACCCGACCCGACCAACCGGACAAATGGCTATGTATTTTTTCTCTTTCAATTTCAAGATTAAAACTGGTGTGCGTATATATATATGTATGTTATATTAAATTTCTCATTCGGTTGATTGTGGAGGTATTAGCTCGGCTCGTCCTGCATTAAATTATTAATTTCCTTCTAATCTATCAGAAAGACTAACATAAATTGATGATTTTCAACGCTTCACCGTAACGTCTAAATCTATTAGGTGTGAGAAGCGTTGCAGAGAAAAGGCAAAAAAAAACGACGACGATGTGAAGGAGGAGGAGGAGAGGAGCGACGACGAGAATGTGTGAGAAGGTAATGAAATTTGATTTTTCCATCATTCGTGCAATGTGTCAAACATAAAAAGAATAACAAGAAGCACGTCCGAGTATGTAATAGGCCTTCCTCTAGCAAGTTTAACGTCTGACAAGGCTATTGCATTATTTTTATTTGGCCGTCTAAGCTCTCTCCTGGCCATAAACCAACATGAGTTATTTATTACAGAAACATACGTACCTTAATACCGGCCTTTTGGGATTTTACTTCAAAGAACGCTTTATTTATTTTATACTGTGTACGAAATGTCGAAGTATAGCGAAGAGGAATAACGGCACATACACACACCCCCTTAATTCTATCAACATCTCAAAACATATTAAATTCTACATCCGCACATATACACACACTCTCTTTATTCATTGCAAAAACGGCAAAAAGGTCCAATTACGCCAAGCTTTTCTTCGTTTTTCATGTGCTGCTACTGCTGCTGCTGCTTGTTGCATAGAATTTTAAACGCAAAACGTTCGTTTTTTCCCTTATACATGGCAACACACCGATCATAAATTCGTTTAGAGGTAATTTTCGAATAATAGTAAGCAAAGTGTACTACGTTTTTTCGGATGGTTGTCCATAAAGGTGAAAATAGTGTAAGCTACACGCCAAAAGTCACAAAAACTTTAATTGCGGCAATAATTCACTGCGCCTTTAGCCCAACGACAAAACATTCATGTCCTGCTACTAAATTACGTATCAAATAACTTTCTCGTACATTCTAAGATAATTTAGCGTATATTGTACACGTATCTCTAGCTGGCCCGGCAGCATTCGGGATAAGAAGAACACAACAATCTACGTGTTCAGCGACAAAAAATCATTGATGCAATTTTTGCAGAAATGTATATAGTCGTAGTAGACTCACCATTAGCGAACTACGTTGTTGCTTTGCTGCCTTGCATCTCATCTTGCTGCATAATGCGACGACTAGCCAAATCTCTGAGTGCGATAAGAAAATGTGTTGATCAGCAAAAAACTGGATGAAACGCATAATACCTGCAATGAATTGAGAAAAGAATTATTAATATACTTAGAAAATAAAACAGAATGTAAGAAATAGTAATTAATGACGCATAAAATTTAATCGCAAACAAATCCTTGCATCTCAGCTCTCTGTGTGTGATACGAAAATTTATAGATCAGGAAAAATGTATGAAACGCACATTTACAAGAAAATATAGTTGCAATGAATTAAGATGAGAATAATTACTACCTGAAACATAATCTCTTATCTCATTGCATAATGCGAGTAGCCAAATCTGTGCGTGATAAGAAAATGTGTAGATCGACAAGAAATATAATATATGAAATAATAGAATAGGATGCAAGTATATCTTCTGCAGCATATTAATTAATGGTAGGCTAAGAAACACAGAATTTAATCACAAATAAAGCCTTGCATTTGATTTAACTGCGTTATGCGACTAGCCAAATCTCTGTGTGTGCAATAAGGTGTCTTGATCAGCAAAATATGTATCAAACGCATATTTTGCAATAAAATAAACTTGAAATTAATTAAGAAAGGAAACTTACCATTTAGAAAATAAGAAATTCATCTTTGAAGTAATACACAATATTTAATCACAAACAAAGCGTTGCATCTCTAGTCACTGCATAATGCGACTAGCCTGGACCAACCGAATATTTGTGTGCGATAAGAAAATGTGTTGGTCAGCAAAAAAATGAATCAAACGCATATTTTCTATAAAACGCAGTTGAATGAATTGAGAATACAATATTTACCCCTTAAACAATATTATAATAGAATGTGACTATTTTGTCTACCACCTAATAATTTATTAATAACACAATTAATGAAAATTAAGAAACATCGAATTTTATCATTTGTTTATCATAAACATAACCTATGTATTTTATTTATTATATATTTTATATAAAAAAATTATTATAGTAATTCAGTAAAAAAAATGATATTTATAAAAAAACTACATAATTAGAGATAATTAATTTATTGTAATAAATAATAATTAAAAGTTCATATTTGAAAAAATACATATAAATATAAACCTGACTCCATCGATTGAGTATTAAGTAAAGCCATACATTTGGCTATTCCACTGCAGATGGCGAAAGTATTTTTAAATTTAACTTGCAAAACTATTACAAGTATTAAATTATAATTTTTAGTGTCGTCCAATCAATCTTCCTCCTCGTTAATGAAAAACGATGAATTTCTAAACTTATTCGGTGAGAATTGCCGCAATTCAGGTTGTAAATTAGGTGATAATGGCTCGTCATTATGCAAAGCGTTTGCTTCCGCTAAAAAAATTAAATATAATACAATTGCATTGTTATATGTACAATAAATTTAGGTCAAGTGCATTAATGTTATCACATCTGCTAATCGTATATCACAAAATATATATATATATATGAGATAATACCCTTTATTCTAACAAGTTGTTGCCATAATAATCGATCAATTTCTTCAATCCATTTCTCACGTATCGCTTGCTTAACTTCCACAAACTTGAATTCATTTATTTTCTTGCTTCTTGAAAAATGACAGATTTTAAATTCGTTTTCATAGTTTGTGCGTCCTAGATTCTCCAACGACACGCTGTTAAAGTAAATGTACTTATCAATATCTTTCTAAAAACATAAAATAAAAATTGATTAATTAATCGTTATCATCAATGGTTGTCTCTAAGCTGCACACTACACCTTTTCCAATTTCAGAAAAGCCGTATTAATATTAGAAAAATACAACTGAAAGAGATGTAGTACAGAAGAATATTCAGATTTTCACAGCTACATATAGAGACTTTTATTTGTGTATTTGAGTATTTTTTACTTTCTTACTAATGTATTTTTAGTCATATCTTGCTTAATTATTGCGCAATTATTAGTCATAATCATCTGGTAACATTACCGGATCCTTTGTGGCGATTATGATGCGTTTGGTAAACAAAAACAGCACCACGTCGAGTTTCTTCGGTGAGGTCATCTTGAATTCATTCTTTAGTATCAAGTCGCCCACATCGTGCACGCTGTACGCCAAATTCTGTATCGAATCGATCGTTATCATATCGTTGCCCTTGCGTGTGATTGATATGATTAAGTCGAGCGCCTTTCGTATGGTTTCCGTTGGCTTATCCTCCTTCGTTAGGCGCTTATTTAAATTCTTCAGCAATAACTCATACTTCCCTAATCGCTGGACGGGCTTCAGTAGATGGCTGCTTAATCCGAGTCGATCGTCGAGCTCAAGCTCGCGCTCCTAAAACGAAACATAAAAAACAACATTAACTCTAAGCTGTGTTCATCTTACTGTCATTACATTTCACTTTTGATCTAACACATAATTTTATTGTTTTCGTTGTCAAGAGTAAGTAGAAGTTAAAAAAAGTAGCGTACACTCTCAACTATTATTAAAATCTACAAGCTATTAACAAACATTTGTAACAACGAATTGAACAAACATATTGTGCAATAATGCAATGATGTGCCATAGTGGCGGATTTACCGTTAGACGGTTGGGAAAGCCGCCTCGAGCCCCACAAATCAAGGGGTTCCAAATCACACAAATGACTCATTCCTCACTTTAAAGCTTAATACATTTCAAAGCCCTCGTTTTTGTTGTTAAATATGTTTGCTTAATTTGTTCGCCTTTTGGCGTTGAAAAATAATCTATTTGATCTTACGGACGTTCAAGAAAATAATCAATTACGATTTAATTAATTAATTGTAAATAAACAAATACAATGTAATGCAGTTCAAAATGATAACTAACATTTTTTAATACCTATTTTTATCGTGTACCTAAACTAAATCAATTACTTACCGCGACGAAATGTTTAAAGTTTTCGTTAATTAACGTCGCAGATGCCTTCTTATTCCGACAGTAGATTGGATAACGATTTAACAGATTAGTCTGCAAATTGTT
>JARJDW010019295.1:0-11086 GCA_030264715.1 Adinopsis sp. GC000173 | reverse complement strand
ATTTTTTTCGACAACTTTGGTGGCCTACATTACAACCAGCCTCTCAATGTGACATACAGATGGCGCTTGATGTAAACTCCAATTAGCATTGCCTCCTGGCTTGATTAACAACCTGCGTTATTGGATTGAAACAGGAAAAAAATAACACGATTTGATTGAGTGCTGGAAGGAGGGATAATAAAGAGTGCAGTAGGAATTTAGCGGAAATTCGCTCAATTTGTAAGGAAAACGACAAGCTGTTCGTCGTTTTATATATTTTTTCTTCTTCTACTTTTCTTCTTTTCTTGTTCGCTTCCGAACAAAATTGAATTTTTCCTCGCCGAGCGGGAAGATGTATAGACAGACAACCATCCACAGCAAAGGCGCATTAATGCGCATTGCTGCGAACAAAAGCATATACGAGCAACAAAAAAAAATCTACGCCGCGCGCGGTATAATTTATTATTTAGTTGATTGATGGCGCGCGCGAAGGTGTTTGTTAATGTGTTGTACTCGAGATGGCGCCGCCGATGCGCCGCACCATCGTGCAGGATGATAAATACACGCCCAGCCCCCCCGTGCTAAACTATTAAACGGACGATTGTCTTAAATTATGATTAATTGACGTTTAAAGTATGGATGGTATGGGGTGAGAAGGGGGGGAGGACGCGCGCCGGGGGATAATCTATCAAGCGAAACAATGCGCCAAAGGACGAACGACGTATATACCTTCCTTGCTTCCTTCCTTCTCCACGCCGCCCTTTCCTGCACACGCAAAAAAAAACGACGATGGCTATATTGGCGATTCATGGAAAAAGGGCGAGTGCGGTGGCGACACTCAATCGGACGGTGCAACTATGCGACAAGTATTTTATTAAGCCAGCTATTTTGCTTGCAACAAAGGCACCCACCGCCGCTGTCGTCGTCGCTTTTTGTGTTTGCGTCGCATTGTTTCAGCCAGGTACCCGCCATCGTTTTGTTGTTAGATTTATCGATTCTAATTACGTTTTGACGTACTCTGTAGCGTATCGTTGGTTGCCTAAAACATAATCAAGCCACTTCATTGCCTGCCTTTCCCAGTTTTTGTTTTGTTTGTTTGTTTGTCGCTTGCACTCTCCAACAATAAAGAATCAATTTCGTAACGTATTTCAATTTTTACGTTCACTGGGTTGCCTAAAACAGAATATTCTACATGGATATAATGAAATTCAGAAGGTTTATGCAATAAATATGGCTTTATATTAGGCAGGCAACGGCATTTACGCCGTTGATTAGAGCAAATACGTGCGAATAAACATTGAATTTAATGCACACGTCAATACGTATATTGTATGCATATACATGGTGATGCATCCAAACAATAGTATTATATATAAAGTGGAGAGACAAATAAATAGTTTACATAATTTTAGTATTGTTGTGTTGTCATGGCAACAACAAATATATGCAACTTGGTATACATCAAAGTATAGCACAGTGTGGAGTGGAAGTAAATGATACGTTTGTTTCGTGCTTTGATGTACTGTGAAGAAGGGGTGGGTGTTGCGCGGGAGGGAGGGTTTCTTTCGTTTTTGGCAAGTAAAGTTGGCGGCAATGTCTTGCTCAATGCAACGCCAACTATATATAACTATTAAAAGCTCGTTCGCTTCAAAAACTTTTGCGGGCGGGCGCGAAGTGGGGGGATGGGCACACGACGACGACGACAAGAGAGCGCTCCACACACAGCCACCACCGCTTTAAAACCGAGTACATACCATAAATTGCCAAACATTAATCATCCCCGCACACTCACACACTTACGCGCGCACAAAGCAGCAACACATTAAACTTCTTCTTCTTCTTCCGCACCTCTCGTACTCCACTTCGTCGTCATCGTCGCGCGGATTTATTTACCTGTCGCATATGCAGCCGGCGCTCCGTCCACGATTGGAAACTAATAATAAATTGGCGATAAATTCATTTTGCGGGCGAGAATGAGACGGAGGGGAGGAAGAAGCGAAATTCGTCCTTCTCGTCGTTCGACGGCGGCGGCATCGTCTTCTTTTTTTACGAAATGAATGTGACAGATTCAATATTAAAAAAGTTTTCTATGAAGAAAAAAAAACCTCCGGTAAGCGAACGAGAAAAACGTGGAATAAGTTCGCTGGCGTCCTTTCTCTTTACGGGTATATAGGCAACCAATATTACACATAAATCAAATCGGTAAATTTATTATGCTCGATGAATCGATCAAATTCATAGCCGAACATATTTCCCCCGCATAATATATATGGTATAGATAGATAGATGGATAGATATATATACGTGCGAGAGGGCGAAAACGAGCGTTTCACTTTACGTATAATATATGCAACCAATTGTACATGACAGCGTTATTACACATAGGCGCGCCGTGAAAAGTCGTAAAAAAGTTTTTTTTTTCTCATATAGCACCAAATCGATAACTGCGTATAAAACATTTTCGCATTGTAATTTTCGTTTAACAAACATTTGAGTTTAAATCAATTTTTATCAATATCAAAATACGATTGACAATTTTTATTGTATGATTACAAACTAGAGTATATTAACGCGAATGTGATGTATTTCAAAGCTTGTCGCATTGAATGTTTTTTTTGTGTGCAACTTTTGAAGAAAACTCTTGCTGATAGATCAAATAGACTTTATTAGTAGTTCTCAACCAATTCAGTGGTTTTTAATCTTTGGTGTGCGCCTCCCTCAAGAGACAGTGATTTCCAATTATTTTCTATTCATGCCTTCCTTTTTGTTACGAAATAATGCGCTTCCTTCGATACATGCAACAATTCAATTTTATATATTTATGAGAAATGTCTTACGAAGTATGCAGTTTTTGAAAATGTCTTATAAATTTCAGTATTTCTTGAATGAAATAAAGCAAGAAATTTGAATTTTGCTAATGTCTATGGCATTTTTCTTTTACAATTACGAGTTAATCTTAGAATAGTCTTATTGCACCTCAGGGGGCGCGCATCACAGTTTGGAAACCACTGATATAAGAAGATCAGATTTTAGGAGAGTCACAGAAATCAGTATAAATTAGAGTGTAAACTCAATTTTTGTATAATTTCGTTCAACAAACACATTTTTTCAATTTTGTGTTTTTTAAATCACATTTTCAGATATTTTCCACATATTTTATGAAACAGCTGACATTTTTAAATCGGGTTTATACATTTATAACAAAAGGTGGCATAAATAAAGTTCTTGACGTATAAATATGCAACCAACACAGCATTAATATAAAGTAGACTACCTTCCCGATTAATATTTATTTTGTTTTCTACAATTTTAACTCATCTTTCACATAAATAATATTGCTTTTAACGTATTACACCAACGTGATCCACTGTAAAGTCAACGCGATTGATTAACAAAATTTTCGATTTTACACGAATGTTTGCGTTGCGTCTAGCGCATTCCACTAAGAAAAATGCTGCCGAGAGAATGAAAAATGCAGTTTACTACGCATAACTAGGCAACTAATACGGCTTTAATACTATACTCACTAGATCGATTAATTTTTTTCTTCTCGTTTTTCTACAATTTCATCCATGAACTTCTTCACGCATCATTGGAAAGTAGTAGGCAACTAGCATTACAGCCAATGTGATACATTGCAACGCCAATGCGATTGATTAATTTTACTTCCCACGAATATGTTGGTGTTTATCTTGTATTTTTGCAAGAAAAATTCTGTTGATAGATTGTGTACGTAATGTAATTTGTTTGTAGAATAGACAAACAATATTACATTAATGTGTCAATTAATTTTTTATTAAAACTTAATTTCCTTGTTGAAAGAAAAATTATCAGAGAGGAAGTACACTTTTAGCGTTGCTATTGATTCTGACTAGGCAACCAACACAACATTATGACTTATATAGATAAATTATTAATTTATTTGAGAGATTACTGAACCATTTTATTTCTTACAATCTTCAATTTATTCTTTTGAGTTTTTAACTTATACCAAGATTATACCAACATTACACTAATGTAATTCAGCACTAAGGTGATTGGGTTGATAACAAAGTTTGTCGTTTTTCCAGGAAGCTTTGTGTACTTTGTGTTATAGAAAATTTTCGCCGAAAGCTACAATATTTTTAATGTAATATTGTTTACTAGGCAATTTTACATCTATTTACGCACATATTCTACGAAAATGACTCGATTAATTAACAAATTGTCATATGGTGAATATTTTATGTACGTAGACAACCAACACTACGGCAGTGTATGGCGCGATTGATTAACGTCGACGTGCCGTATTAATTAAGCGACGTTACCCATGTGTGTATGTGTGTGTGTATGTGGATGTGTTTGTGTGTGCTCTATCTGCACAAAGGTGCAATATTAATTTATTAAATGCGACGCCCGGCGGCGGTGCGCTCAACACGATTACGTAATTAAGTTGCCAGCGCGAGCGAACGAGCGCCATCTATCACGATTACACCGAAGACGACGACAAAATTAATCACACGTGCCGGCATCGCGATAATGCAAACGCACAACAACAGCAACATCAACAAAAATTGCACACACTGTGAAAAATGGAGCTGCGGCGACGTTTCGCCATCGTCGTCGTCGCATCAAATTACATTATACAATCGTTCATAAATTATTTATTATTGTATGTGGCTATACAATACACATACATGGATGAACGTATACTATATATAGTCTATATATATACGCTGGCGGATGCTTTAATTCAGCAGCGCACCTGTTTTTCCGAAAATGGAATTTAGTGTTGTTGTTGTTGATGCTGCAACAATTTTCTAGTAGATTTCGTGGTCGCGCAATAAATCACAGCATGCGGACAGGTTTATGCCCCGGCGAATGTGCGGTTAGGCCACCACACACACACACACATTCATATTTCATCGGAAAAAATTGAATTTATTGATTCGGGTTTTTGATGCGATTAACGGTAATGTATATACGTTAAACGACACGATCTTTTTTTCGCCGGATTAGCACACGTGAATGAATTCGTTCGGGCGGTGGTGTAAACAAACAGGAAGTCGAGTGCTGCGGCCGGACACCCCATTTAGATTAATTATTCAAGGGCTGCGCCGTGCCGTGCTGTGTGCGAAATGTAGACATGCTTGCTGGTTGCCACTTAACAAAAACACGCGTAGTACAAGTGGCGGTGTGTTGTTTAGCACATTGTGCTGTTTAAATAACATTGTCGGATAATTGAGTGCACTTGTTAGTTAGAACATTGCGCGATGAAAAAGGCACGTTTCTAGCTTTCATTCACATAACTTTTATCATTATTAAATTTTGCATAATTTATTCGGGATAAACTGCAAACATTGCGTCATATTTAATGCAACATGTGTTACGTGCCGCTTAAATTCATTATTACAGGTAGTTTATTTGCCAGCGAATTAAAATTCAAATATTTATTGAACGTATCCAACCTATTAGACACAATTTTTGCTTATTTATCTATAATTTTATTGTTATATTATATCTATAATGCAGCATAGTTATTCTTATGCAACGCATACAATGATAATTCAAAAAATAAAAGACAAAATCAAAATTTATTTATGTCGGCTACCAAATATACACACAGTATGCAATAAACATAGATTGAATTCTATTTCTTGCTTTCTATATTGAAAATCGTTGCGTTTTGCTGTGTTTGGAAACGGTGCGCATAAAATAAGAATCCTAATGTACCCATTCTCACATAAATACAAGGAAATATTCCATTGCATCATTGATTAAAAAATTATTGTACATAGATGCGAAAACGGACATTTACAGTTTTGAGATGTGGAAAGCACGAATTCATCCGCTGGTTCCAGCAAGTTAAACCTTAGAAAACAGCAATCTTTTGAGAATTTCACTGAATTAAATAATGTTTGAAATGCAAATATCTGATTATTGAAGATTTCACGTTGACAAAGACTTGAAATATGTGGTTTTGCATCCGTTAAATTTTTTAATCAATGATAAAATGAAAATGAAAAAATTGCAATTTTTTTCTACATAAAATCATCGATTACTATATTTTGCCATGAACAATGTGTGACAACATCATCTGTCTTTATATTTAAAACATATCTATGTAGGCAGACTATTATACACGTGCATGATGACCTAATAGTAAATCATTCAGTTTTCACCACCAATAAATCGCTCTCTCAATATGCAGGACTACTGATGTACAAATATACCGACTATGCAGGCAACAAAATATATACGCAAAGCATGGCTTTGACACTTAAAAAAAACAGCGTACTACCACAGACAATATACTAGGGGCAGATGGAAATTCATATGGGAGAATTTTGTCGAAGTTTTGCTGTTTTTTAAGTTGTCTACATATTGACAATAAAGTAGTTTCCATTTTTGGTTTTACCTGCTCTAACCTCAAATCTTACTTTGTACCCTTACTGTGTTGCCATTCTTTATCTGTTGTTATACATACGCATGCAAAATTACGGACATAGAAATAAGAGATTGCAACACTGTACAATTTTTGGTGGTTCCATCTGTACGAATTTAAACAGCGTGAAACCCAAAACGACACGCCGCGCAAAAAACTAACATTTTTTGCGACAAAAATTTACATAGACTTTTCCCATCTGCCCCTAGTATATTGTCTGTGATAATACTTTCATTGAACTTTTTTAAAGAATTTGCCTTTTGCTGTGATAGAAACAATATCAAAATTCATAATCATACATATATATTTATATATAATACTATTAGGTATTCCAAAATATGTCATTTTAACTACTGAGGAACAACCTGTCAATTTAAAACATAATTTTTTTACGACAAGGTGACCTTAATTTCTCCTAAATACCTTTTTGCGATATTTTTTGAACATTATTCTAACTTTAATAAACATTAGATTTGCTTGAGAGCAATTTTTTCTTGAAAAAAAATAGACAGATTGTACCTCAGTAGCTGTTTGACAGTACTTTGGAATGCCTAATTTGTAGCAGGGACTGGTTATGCCATTGTATAATCTATCCGGTTTAGTTTCTTTTATATGTTAAATGTTAAATTATGTATTCAATTCAATTGCGCTTTTTAATTTATTTTCTATTTTTATCGACGGGAGAGAACGCATTTATCAAAAAGCTATTAATCCCGAAGAAGAAATACTCGCAATTCAATATACTCGTACATTTTTTACAGGGACACAAATATAATAGTAGGGCGGAGCGTTTGTCGTCGATGAATGTGCACATGCAGTACTGACACCAGTAATAGAGTCTAATTTAAATCGTCATAGTCTTTAGGTAAACTAGAGTTACGGGCCCATTAAAAATTGTTTACTAAACTGTCATATCGCTAAGTGCACAATAATTTTATCACCTCAAAAATTAAAAGATTGAATATTATTGTACCGTTTCTGTAAATGTATGACACAGAATTGCCTTAATTGTAAAGAGATTTCTCGTTTTTTTTTGAAAACTTAAAAGGAATCAATTTTATTCATATGACGAGAGTATTCTTGAACATTTAAGTATTGTTTTAGTGTAAAGGGTGGTTTTAGAAACTGATAAAGGGTTCCAATTTGCAGCGGCCCCGAGCAGGTGCCTTAGTGCAATAGTATAATACATCTATAAGCTCATAATATGTGTATGTAGGCTACCAAATAAACACAAAATGGACTTTGACTCGCGTAAAACTTACCTAGTTACCTAGTACTGATTTGGTTCGGTTTTGAATATTTTTGAACTTCTATGAGGAGGTGATTCTTTCCTAACTGAAGAACCGAATCATTCCCACTATAACCCTACAGCATAATCGAATTATCCGAATTTACATTTAGTTTTTTGGCGGTTCTTATTAATTTTTACTAATTATTATATTTTTCTTTTATAATTTGCCCCTATCAAACAGCAAATTACTATACTTACATAATTGAAGTTCAATAGTAATTTATCAATTTAGGCAATCAAATATATACATAAAATGTGTATTGATTTGGGTAGACACAGTAGGAATACGAAATCACACACAAGGAATGTTTAAAGAATTAAATTTTTTGTGCCGCACACTAACGACATCTGCCATTAGACATCAAACTATCTTTATTTATGCAACCACACAAATTCAAAGCGATGCTGCTTTGAGCGTGTGTCGCGTGTGGAAATATATACGCAATGGTAAAACATGTCCGCATCACATTAATGCAGAATTTGTCTCATGGCGCGGCTTTTATGCGAGTTTTAACAATTTTTTTAATAATTCAACAGCAACTAAAGGTTACACGAACATATACGAATGAGACATAAATGTAATGTATACAGTTGTAATTTCTGAAAATGTTTAACGTTTCGACTTGTTTTATACAACATTTGTACTGGAATTTAGCTCTCTTTAAATCATCTATTCACTAAATGACGCAATTTATTAAATGTATGTGTTAATTTTCAGAGATTGCTATTCTGTTGCCCGGCTCGCTGTCGAAATCGCGCAAGGCAAACGAAACGGTGGACATACGCCGCAACCTACGCATCAGCTACCCGGAGGACCATCCCGAATACGATCCGAACAAGCAGTAAGTAATTACTTATCCATATATATATATATAACATACACAACACAAAGAAACGGAGAGATCGGCATCAAAGCGACGCGACGACGCACTCTCTCCTCCTCCTCCCTCTCGCCCATTCTCATTATTATCATCATCATCGTCGTCGTTGCCTGTCTTTGCGCTTTTTGTACACGCACTGTTGCAAATGTGGAAATTGTAGAAATCTAATATGTCGGTATAATTAATTTGATTGCTTTGATGTCGTTTCGCTTTATAGGGTGTATGTGTATGTGTGTGTGTGTGCAGCACCATACAGTGTATGTATACGTTTCTTGGGCTGCGTACTTGTATCGTCATCTACATATATACACGTTAAAATAAAGCACTTTTATACGTAATATGTAAGTATAGTACGCAAGTATGTACAAACATACATAGATAAAGTTTGTGTGTGCTTGGTAGGCCGCCATGCCTACACGTAAAAGCACTCACTCTCAGCCTTCTAAGTTACGTTACGTTACGTTACGTCGATTGATTTAATTGGGGCGCGTTCAACGTATGTGGGTGTGTGTGGGTATGTGTGTGTCTGTTTGCGCGCCGCCATCCACTCATTATTTTTCGACAGAAACTTACCGAAAAGTGGAGTAAACGCTTTAACGATGTGTATACAAACATTGTTAATTCTTTTTTTACTTGTTACTTTAAACATATTTTTATGTCGTTGCCGTGAGAAAGTAACTTATTTTGCACAGAAACTTCGAAATTGATATAAAATCTTTTAAATCTATTTCATGATCATAAAAAGAGCAAAAACGCATGAGAAAGGAGCGTAAAACGCAAAAAAGAAACATGGAAACAATGTAAAGGCTTCGAAATATTTCAAACGAGCCTCGTATAATGTGCAAAATCATATTTACGGCACATGAAATATAGAACTGTACTTCTATAACAAATTTACTTCGTAAATTAATAAAATACTCAATAGTTTTCACAAAACTCTACGTATGAAAACTAACGAGTGTTTTATTAATTCTAGTCGCAAATTATTGTACAGTACTTAACTAATATTTTCAACTTTAAATTGATTATACACATACGGCACATTACTCTAGCATTTTTATTTCCAATTGATTAAATTTATTTATAACTTGCAATTGTATTTGTCAAAAAAAGTCTTAAATCACTAAAATAATTGTCTACACGTTTTTACTACGTGCATTATTATTAATGTCCTGGCTATAGTTTTAAGTACCTAAATTATTACACAATACATTTGGCATTGTTTAGTTGTATGAAAATATAAGGTGTTTCAGCAAAATCGAAACAAAGACTTTTTTCGCTGGGACACCCTGTATTTTCGTACACCTACAGGCTGCTGCAGCTATTAAGTAAGAATCTAGTCGACACTAAGATCTTGTTAGAGCATATTGCTAATAAAATTATCCAAGATTTTGCATAGAAATTGCATATCAAAATAATCTATAGGAGCAGTAATTTGGGACAAGATACAGAAGCAAAATCGATGCAGTATTATAGGACAGACAGAGTATTATTAAATATGTTTCACCAAGTGCCAACAGCATCTTCTATTGAATCAATAAATTTGCATTG
This sequence comes from Adinopsis sp. GC000173, assembly GCA_030264715.1. Lineage (NCBI taxonomy): Eukaryota > Metazoa > Arthropoda > Insecta > Coleoptera > Staphylinidae > Adinopsis > Adinopsis sp. GC000173. The sequence continues at coordinate 960 of JARJDW010019295.1, read as the reverse complement.
CATTTGATCAAGTTTTTCCAATGTTTTAAGTTAGACACAGACAACATCAACAAACAGGGGTTGCAACAGCATTGTCAATTTTAAATTATATTATTATAAAATTCAAAGTAGAAAAGAGGGTGAAAACGCATGAAAAAAGAGCGAGAAATGCAAACAGAAATAAAGAGTGTTAATAAAATAGAGCTAAAAAATGTAATATAATGACGATGACTTGAAACTTATCAAACCACACTCAAATCATATTTACATTTTCTTGAAATTTTTAATAATACTTAAGTAAAATGCGTTTCTCTAACAACTTTGCTGTAAAAATTAATAAAACACATTAAAAGAGCGACAAATTCAAACAGAAACAAAAGGCATGAAATTGGCGCGAAAAAATAGAGAATTATAACGATGACTTGAAACTTATCAAACCACGCTCGTATACTATCAAATCATATTTACATTTTTGTGAAATTTTTAATAATACTAAAGTAATTTGCGCTTCTCTAATAACTTTGCTATGAAATTAATAAAATAACATAAAAAGAGCGACAAATTCAAACAGAAACAAAAAGCATTAAAATATAGAATTATAATGATGACTTGAAACTTATCAAACCACTCTCATACTATCAAATTCTGTTTACATTTGCATGGAATATTTAGTAATACTTAAATAAAATGCACTTTTACAACAAATTTGCTATTCATTAGTTTATATTCATCATTTTATATTCATTATTGAATTCATATGTTTTACCAATTGCCAAACAGATTCTTCTATTGAATTTATATTATAGTATAAATTTGCTATAAGTTTGATAAAGTTTTTCAATGTTTTTACTTAGAAAACAAAATCAACAAACATTGTGGTTGTGTGGTGGATTAATAATGTATGTCAAACTCAAACAAAAATCGTTGATTTATTGTAAAATATACATTTGTGATGGGCAACCAAATCAACACAAAATCACC
>JARJDW010019291.1:0-14274 GCA_030264715.1 Adinopsis sp. GC000173 | reverse complement strand
AAACATTCAATTTTGTGATGGACCAATCTAATTAACTTTATTATATTTAACATTTCATAATTTAATTAAGAATCGAATAAAACTTCCTCTATTTGTATTTGTCCTGAAACAGTGGAAATTGTGCATTGCGCTTTCAATCTCTTCCAAACCGTCGTCAATTTTTTATTTTGTCTTGCGTGTGATTATTTGTGATGTGCAAGACGTGTAATTGATAATAATGATTTAATAAATTGATCTAAAAGTGTCATAAAGTCATAAAGTGACTGTTTTAAGTAAATAGTGATACAATTTGAATCAAAAACTATAAACTAAAATAACTAGAGATTTTTTTTGACTTTTTAAACTCCAATGCAATCAACTTATAACTTAATTTTGGCAAAAAATTTTGAAGCAAAATCAAATAAAACTTCCTCCATTTGTATTTATCCCGAGACGGGAGAAATTGTGTAATACGTTGCCTGCAATCTCATCCAACCGTCGTCAAACTTTTATTTTCTTTTGCGAGTGATTATTTCGGATACGCAAGACGTGTAATTGATAATAATGATGCGCAAAACTTTAGCAGCCGCGTCTAAGCGGATGATTAAAGCGACTGTGAGACTGAAACGAGCCGTGTTACTTCTATACTCTCGTTCAAATAATGCATCATCCTCTTGCTCGCAAAGTACAAACTCAATCACGTCCTCGTTTGTACTTAGTTGCGAGCACTTCAAACGGAGTGCGAAATTGTCGAGCTCCAACATACACGTACATGTATTATTAACAAAATAGAAAACCGCTAAAAAATCATCCACGCATAATAATGTCCCGATAAGGAATGGGGGAGTTGAAGTTGAGTTGAGTTGCGTTGCAAACGAAGGGGTTCTTTTTTCGCGTCCCCCCATCTAACAAATTGCATAATAATGAATGAGTCATTTATTTAAATTGATGTCATCGCTCATGTAGTCATGCCTGACAACAAAACAATTCATACAAATTGTTTATAACCAGCACATTAATTAATCAATTAAATTCGGGATTTGTAAATTAAAGAGAATGAATTGTTGTAACAGCCGAGCCAATTATCTATGTATTTAAATTGCACCAATTTTAATCGCTTTATTCTAGAAATTTTAATTAGCAGCAAATTAACAATCAAACTATTGCAAAGAAAGCGTCCTGATCAGCAGAAACGTCACGTAATTTATCAGTCCCTCTGTGCAAAATACATTTTAGCGTTCTTGAGAAATAAATGTTTAGTGTCTCAAATTATTTTTTAGCATCTCCACGACTCGTAAACCAAAAATTTTTGATGGATTTTTGTTTGCAAAAGATATTTTTGCAACTTTCCTCTTTGATTTTTCTTTGGTTTTGGTATTCTGCGTCAAATTATTTAAGGATTTTCATTAAAATAGAAAATATGATGGAAAATGCCAAAGAGCACAGAAAAATCGAAAGAAAGTCGCAAGAAGGTTAGGATTAAGAGACGTGGAGATGCTGAAAAAATAATTTAGGGCTCTAAAAATTGCTGAAAACTTTTAAAACTTTTTAGACCACCCATCATGTATAATTTATATTGCTGGACTTTATTAATATCTTAGCTTACCGTCTCAATCTTTTTTAAGCCGGCAATAGTTCTAATCAAATTTCCACTTAGTTCATATCAGCAAGTTATAACTATGAGAATGAAACTGTTTGTAATCGAGTTTTAATCCTGCTACGTTCCCTATATGTAGATAATATACAAAAAAAACAAAAATACAAAATTTTAAAAAAAGGACACAAAATATGTTAAAAAAGCTTAAAAGTTAAATTAAATATAATTTATTGCTTGGTCTCATTAATATTTTCGTCACTGGTTCTAATCAAATTTCCATCTAGTTCATATCACTTGCGAAAATGAAAATGTTTGTAATCGAGCTTTGTACCTATACATATGTAATCGAATGCCAGTTCGTGTGGTTTAATCGTGCCAATTCTTCGATTCGAATTAGATGCATTACGATCGATCTAAAATCAAAACATCATCTATCTATCTATACAATTGTTATGTTATTGTGTTTCAATTAGATGCACGTGCGATACGAATTTAATAATAATAATAATAAAAAATACAGCCACATTATTACTCTTTCCATCAAAACCACGACGATAATGCATACTTTACATAACTAGTTGTAATAATCGAATTTCAAGAAATCTTCCGCATGTTTAGGTTGGAATCGCAAATATTCCAAACGATTATTATATAAATATGTCGTAAACTGTCCAGTGAACAAACACTTTGCATTTCGAATTTTTGTTTATATTATTGCTTTATTTGAGCAATATTTGAATTTTTAAATTAAAAATTTGTACAATCATCAAATATTTTGTTAGAAAACATAAGCATTTAATAGAATGCCACTACAAACATCACATGAAATTGCTTATTATTATGCAAACTTATCAAACTATATCGGTAATATTAATTTGCTGGGCAAATTAACCAATTTTAAATTTGTAATTTAGAAATGATTAGTAGGATAAAATGATTCCGCAATGATGTAATATCAAACGTGGATCAAACCGAATGACCAAATTTTAGCTACCTGAAACTAATCTATGCATGTATCGCAAAATTGCATTTCCTGGAAATTATTCGCTTTGACCCACGTTCGATAATACAACAAGCGCTTTTGTATATATTCGACGAACGTTGGATTATGCATTACAATTAAAATCAAAACATCGTCTCTCTAATTGTTATGTTATTGTGCTTGAATTAGACGCACGTGCTATATGTATATCCATACAAAATAATTACCAACAGCCGCAATATTGTTATTAGTTAGTACTATTTGTCTTAAAACCGCAATAATAAACACATTACATAAGAAATGCTCAAAGATTCAAAGCTTTTTTTTATAAGAAAGTTTAAATAAATATGTTCCGCTATACATTCTTGAGGTCGCAATCAGACACAATTATAGAATAATGAAATTTCTATGGGATTATCTTATAAAGACAAACTTTAATAAAACATGGTAAAAATATTAATTGGAAACCCTACATTTGAATAGATCGTGTGATTTATGCCGATTTGTAGTAAACACTTTCAGATAGAAAGGTTCCCGAATGATATACAACGAATGCTTTCGTACACATCTTTAGTAAACACAAACATCATCTCTAATTGTTATGTTATTGTGCTTGAATTAAACGCACGTGCTATAAAAATTAAATGCGTTACAAATCTGGTTATCGTCAGTCACTAATTAGTTTTTGTTGTATTAGAATCATTTGTAGTCACAGACCCTCTAATACTAAGGTCCCATATTGTATAGAAGAGTTTCACAACATGTCCCACTTACAATTTTTTACTTTAGCAACAAAATATTGCCCTACTACTTTCCTAATTTCTATTGTCCATTAGTACTTATCTACTAATGAACAGACTGCTATAAATTAATATTTTTTAAAATCGCAATAACCACGAACAATTTTATTATTTCTACGCTATACTTTAAAGACATGTCCATACACGTGTATATATTAATAGAAAACTATGTTTACCGTATTATTGTTTGAAATTAACGTGTAGTTATCAATAAAAATTTTCAGTTGTGGTGCTTCAGCTATATCCAACCAATATCACAAAAGTCTTTGACAAAGAAATTTTAAACAACTCGTACTTATTTACAATAACGATACTGTAAATTTAATTTAATTAATACTGATTGCCCAAAAATATTTTTTTTATGGCAAGACGTCTTGTTGGTCTTGCCATCTTAGCAAATACACATTTTAATTACGATTCACGTTTTCTATTTACTGATTTTATTATTGTTTCAAATTAGCATTATAAATTTAACTTTTCAGTTGCAGTGCTTTATCAGCTGTATTCAACCAACATCACAAAGGTCCTTGACAACCAAACTACCGACTCGTGCCTATTTACAATAACTATTTTCTAAATTTAATTTCATTTATACAGATTTTTTATCGCAAGACTTCTTGTTTGTCGCAGACCTATCCCACATTTCTATCTTAACGATCTGATCACCTTAGGTAATACAGATTTTAATTACGATTCATGTTTTTTAACTCCCAACAAGTACTTCTTAAAGCTAGAATCATAATTACGACGAACAAATATTATAATTTTAAAATTTTTGCATCAAAATATTAAAATAATTTCATGTACAAGTATATTAATATAAAATTCCGCAAAATATACTAAAAGTTTTGTTACATTGTATAATACAATGTGTACCGTATTATTGTTTCAAATTAACGTGTAGTTATCAATTAAAATTTGCAGTTGCAGTGCTTCACGTGTATCTAGCCAACATTATAAAGGTCCTTGACAAAGAAATTTTAACCGACACGTGCCTATTTACAAAAACGACAATGTAAATTTAATTCCCTGAAATCAAAGTTTAATTAATCAATTCGTGTGAGAAAGTTTAGAAACGACGAATAGTTTGAATAATGCACTTAGAAAATTAACGCCAATTACATATTGCGACTTGTTATGCAAACAAACAAACTTCGCAAACTGCATCCAATATGTAAGTGTGTAGACATGTTGTTTTCAATTCAGCGAAGCTTAAAAAATGTTTATTTGTTGGAGAGATTATATCCTAGCTAGCTCTTCAACAAACAATTTCTATAGAATTACTCCTGCAAATGTGCATCACTACACCACTCAATTATTACTGCTAGTTGAGTTTCTATTAACTAAATTATTCAATTACAAACAATGTATCGAGTGGAAATTCAGATATGTAATCGATCAAGTATGACAATTTTAGTGGTTTACAATCCCATTTCCAAACTAATGTTACAATACTAGGGTGATCCCCAAAGTCTTTGACCTAACATATATGTTGCTCAAATTAAATGAAAACAAAAATAAATTGATTCTAAATTACAACTCTTATGATGCTCCTTGGTTTAGTATCTTTAATCGTTATTAAAAGTGAACGCATTTTAATAATATGTAAACATGGGTAAAACGGTCGGCGACATATGATGGTGAAATACAGACATATAAAATATCAATTCCTCCAAAAACTTTTGGGACCACCCTCGTACTGTGGAAGCTGGAGACACAAACGGCTCAAAATACGAGCTCCTTGAGAACCCCTTTAAACTTCAAGCTACGATCTGTAAGTAATTAATACATTAATAATATTAATGTTAATTAATATTGTGCCTTGTTTGAGATACGATACAACGCTGCTCATGGAATGAATTAAACTCGTACCTCAAAGTATTACAATATCTTGCCTAAAAACTAACCAAATTATAACACAATAACACATTTGAGCGCTAATTATTATATAAAATATCATGCAATAAGCAATTGTACTTTCAAAAAATAAAATCCGCTTGCAAATCATTGCGCAATCTTTGTGAAAATTACCTACATTTTTTTATAACAAACACACTATTCATATAAATAAAAAAATGAAATTATTTATTCAAATATGTCAATAATAAAGCGTGCGCGGTTGTTTGTAATGCAATAGTGCATTTTGTTGTATTATTTAGTATGCACAAACAACATCCTGCCGGCTTTTGTATTATATACTACGAACGATGAAGACATTCCAAAATTGTACTCACTCGCATTATTGAAGACGTGAATCATCGCATCGCAGGCCACGTTGCGTTGCGTTGCGCCATGTGTGTGTCTGCAAAATTCTTCTCGTTCTTATTATTAATTGAACTAACTGTTCACTTAACCACTTAATTACTTTAATAAGCTACAGAAGATGTTCGATTTGTGTTTCATTGTTGTGACGAGGACGCTATATGGCTCGTTTCACACGCTGGAATTCTATCGAGCAGACGGAAAATGTGTAGCGATTCATAATTTTAATATGCAAAAAATGTTTAAATGCGTTCAGTTTTCTTGTTTATCCGATCTTGTGAAATCAGCCTAATAAAATATCAATTACTTCTATTTAGTAATTTCAGGATTATTTTTGATGTCTATTTGCGAACAATTCTCGGGAAGATAATAGATTTATATAATATATAAACAATCTAGTTTAATTGTGGTTTATCTTCTTTAGGCTGCAGAAAATCTTAAAAAGCCAAAAATATAAACCTTGCAAGGTTGTTATTTTCCATTTTCCATTTGAAAAGTGTCCTCATCTGTTTTTTAAACAAGAATTATTTGAAATTGTAGAAAAAGTATAAGTTTTTGAACAATATCAACAATGAGTTCAAATTTAGCAATCTTATTTTTCAAATTATACAATCTTTAATTCTAAAAACAACCCATTTTCAAATTGTTTTGTATTTGCATTGTATTTTCTTGCAAAGGTAGTATTATATTTGTTCTTCTATCTTATTAAGCGTCTATACCAGGCTTGGCATATTTCTATTGCTGGGGTATGTTCCCCATATACCTCACACGGATTTCGATGTGCCTCAGTTGCACTCTGCTTCATGTTGAAAAAGAAAAGTAACACTTGCCGATAATGTTCTTCTGTCGGTGCAAATTCTGCCATAATCAGTAAAATATTAAATTGCAATTAGCTATATACCATTTAGTCATTAATATCAAGGATATTTTTGTCACCACCTTCCAAAGATGGCATTTTCTATTGATGGGGTATGTTCCCCATATACCTCACACGGATTTCGATGTGCCTCAGTTGCACTCTACTTCATGTTGAAAAAGAAAAGTAACACTTGCCGATAATGTTCTTCTGTCGGTGCAAATTCTGCCATAATCAGTAAAATATTAAATTGCAATTAGCTATATATTTAATCATTAAAATCAAGGATATTTTTGTCACCACCTTCCAATGTTATTCTTTTTCCTAAACCAGACTAAATTAGTAATTTATTACACAAATAATACAATGAGTTATAGAAACCTTGCAAAACCTTGTATTTTGACAGATTATTCACAAATTTTCCTTGTTCTAGTGTGATTTTCATCAGATATGCAATAATAAGACAACTTAAATCGGAAAAAAAATTCTCAATGATGTGCAACAAGTAACGTTCAAAATGTTGAAAATGTCAATTTAAACCATGTTTTTGACGTCTAACATGTAAACATATGCGCTCTCTGAGAAGAAGTAGCGGAACTATATTAAAATTTAAATAATATTTTAAATTTATCGCATAAATTAAAAATAGATATAATATTTTAATTAATATTGGTACAAATTATAAAAAAATATAATCTTGCTCTAAAAAAGAATAGATAAGCGAGTTGATCAGCCCTTCTACTAAATAGTGTTTATATGTAGGGACTATTGGCATTAATTTGCACAGAATTCCTATGAAGAGTACCCATTTGGCCTTCAAACAAGATATCATTAATGGCTTTTTTCGCAAACAACTGTTGCTCCGGTTTCATCTTCTTAAGTTCCACCGCCCAAGCTGCGGCAATTTTGTCAAAATCGCCTTGATTTAGTTCAGGATGCTGGCATGGTGCTGGTGATACAAATTCTTCGCCCTCATCCCATTTCCTCTGTTTCTTTGCGGAAGGACCATTTTCCTGCTGCAGCCATGGTAAATAAAAAATATTAAGAAAATAAACTACTGCAGCTACTTACATTAACTGTGAGAGTATTAACTGATGCAGAATCGCAAACATCATTTGTATCAATCTCAACTTCTCCATACTCGTCCTGCTCCGTCTTAATATTATATTGTGAAGTACTTGGTTCTTCTTCTTGATGATTGAGCAAAAATTGCATNTGCAGAATCGCAAACATCATTTGTATCAATCTCAACTTCTCCATACTCGTCCTGCTCCGTCTTAATATTATATTGTGAAGTACTTGGTTCTTCTTCTTGATGATTGAGCAAAAATTGCATTTCCTCAAAATACCATAAAGTGGGTTCGGCTACATGCTCACCATCCTTTATCCTTTTCAATTCCTTTCGAAAATTGGTACGCAGCGAATTAAATTTCTTCACCAACTGTAACTTATCAGCCTCTGGATAGTTTTCACGATATTTACTAAGCAAAATTTCGTATTGTTCATTTTTCTTGCCTCTGTTGTTGTAATCGCTGCTCTTGACATTCCACAACGCTGGCAAATTATGATAGAGCTCAATACATTCCAAAATGAACTTCCTTTCATCTTCTTTTCGCTTCGCAGACATATTTGAGTGATTGTGGCGCGATTATAGAAAGAGAACTGGACAAATATTGCACAATCTTAAACAGATTGCACAATAAAAATTAAACTATTAATTAGAATAAATGTTAAGTGGATGCTTTTTTGTACAATATCAATTATTGTGCAATATATTGACCCCTCACTTACGGTTATGACAACAGTGTCTATTCAAACCATCTACAATTTTTAGAATTTTAATATGTTATAAGCGATATGTAAGCTAACCATTTTGCTATTACGTAATAGGTGGCAGCATGTATACTTATTATTGTATTTTATTTGAAAAACATGTAGAATATTCCTTGCTTCGTCAAGTTAAACTGCATCGTACATTAAATTCACTTTATGCACATTTAGAGAAAACGACAAGTAGAAATGTAAAGCGAGTTAAGTTGGTGAGGTATACCTACGAGGGTGGTTTCCAAAGTATGCGGTCTAATAAAGAAGGCAGAAGTTAATATACAGGGTGTCACAGAATAACCATTCCTAATTTTGGGAAATGATAGAGGGCTCTTAAATAAACATTTTTTATTCATACACTAATATCCGGAAATTTCTCAGAGTCAAGTTAAATTGACTTAACTTAACGTAGAGAGGATTTTTAGATAAATAAAGTGAGCACCAACAAAGTGAGCACCAACAAAGTGAGCACCAATAAAGTGAGCACTAACAAAGTGAGCACCAGTAAAGTGAGCACCAACAAAGTGAGCACCAAGCAAGTGAGCACCAACAAAGTGAGTACCAAATGAGTACCAAATGTACATCTATCCAAATAAACCAAATGTAATATTATCTAAAAATTCTCCTTACGTTAAGTTAAGTCAATTTAACTTAACTCTGAGAAATTTCCGGATATTAGTGTATTAATAAAAAATGTTTATTTAAGTGCCCTCTATCATTTCCCAAAATTAGTAATAGTTATTCTGTGACACCCTGTATATGGAAAACTTATGTTATTTTTATTCTTTGCAAACGTTTCAAGTTGTAGGTTGGGTGGCTATATAAAAAATACATACAAAATGAACAAGTAGCTAAGCAGACAAGGTCAATATTACGCAATTGAAGAATTATAAGACAGAATAATACAAATTATTTTAAAAAAGTTCCGAACCATGGACAATAATCTGATTCATTGAAGTTTGCAGCAATACTTCTGGACTTCTTAAAAGTAGAAGCACGTGTTCTTAAATCGTTCCCAATAAACAAAACAATTGCATGCATGTGACTGAAACTTTACATAACGACATGTAACAAATTGAAACAGCTCATAATATCATAGTGATAATGTGTTTCTAGCGCACTTCTGGGGTAAGCCGCGTACTTTGGAAACCATCATTGCATATGAATTTTATATGAAGTAGCTCTAAGAATATCGGTGGAATAAATAAAATCATTTTCTAGAAACTATAGGACAAAACAGGAACAAAATCTACATGTTATAATACTTATTACAATAATTTTAATCATCCAGATTTACAAATATAGCAATAAAATAATTATTCAGCGCGTTCGGTTACCTTAAACTTCAAATCACCGACGGGTGCATACATAAACATGACTTTATAGTTCAGCGGTTCATGATTGTATTCTAATTTGTACGAACGGATTAGCTGCAATGCAAATGTGATTAAGTAAATCATATAAATTGGATTGGTAGAAAAAGTGACTACTTTTGCTAAAAGAACCTGAATTTCCAAATCTGCGAAGCGTCGTCCAAGACACATGCGCGCACCGTAACCGTACGGCAATGAAGCAAATGGATGAATCTCTCTATCTTTGCTTTTCATCCAGCGTTCCGGTAAAAATTTATCTGGATTGGACACATACTTTTCCATACTTCCAGTCGTCAATGTCGGAATCATTATTTCAACCTAATGTAAGCCATAAATATTAATCAGGAGTGTTAAGTTATATACAAACATACCCCTCTTGGTATATGATATCCCATGATTACTTTATCGTTTTGCAGCACTCTTCCATTTGCTACAAGTGGGGTATATAATCTATAAAAAATTGATTATTAGTTACTTCTTTAACTTCGAATATAACTGTAGTTGGTGGTCAATGTATAATTATCCAATGTCGAATTTTAAATTGCTGACACAAAAGGTTACTCTTTTAGATTCAAATTGTTACGATTCAAACTTATTTCATATTCATTTTCAGACGAAAAAAGTTTCGCAACAAAATGAATTTAGAATTTTGAAATATCATTAGAATAATATTTTGCGTGAAATGCGTGCTAGATATATTAAATATTTGGGGTACAATAAATAAATTACAATAATCTTTTGTGCTTTTTTGCGTAAACGTATTACTCATTAAGCCAACAATTCAAAATTCGACATTATGGGTGGATACTTTTTCAACTTGTAGCAAAAATACCTAAATACTTCTTTAACAAACGCTTTCAAGTACGCCATTTCATCTAATTTCTTAACCGTTAATGGTTGAGTCGCATCCGGAAGGACCTTTTTCAATTCTTGATATAGTTTTTCTTGCTCGACGGGGCGTGTTGCAATTTGATACAAAAGAGAGCAGACTGCCATCGAAATCTAAATTAATAAAATCTTATATGTTAATAAACAAATTAAGATTAGCATGTTATCAGTGGCGGGAGCGTCGGATTAAGAAATATCGATGCTTTAAGCAAAAATCCTAATGAGGCCCTATTATAAATTTTATTAATATTTTTTTACTCCACTTGGACTCATCATTCAACTCAAGGAATGGATTTTGGATTATTGTAAACAATTAATTATAGTTTAGTTTCGCATGGATTGTATCTCGGTTAATCCGCGCTCGAGTAATCGAGAATACATTTTATTTTGTTTCTAATGTTAGACCGTTATGAGGTAGAGACGTTTGCAGTTATTGGTAACCCCGCTACCTACTACATGTTATAGTTGTTTTACCGTATCAATGCCAGCAAAGATTAATTCGTATGCGAAAACAACTGCAGTTTTATGGTCCTCCTTTAGCAAAATGCGCTCAATCAATGATAAATCATTTTCGCTTGTCACCGTCTTCGTTTTCAATCGCTCCATCGCCTCATCTATGTATTTCATACAAACCCTAATTAAATATTAATTACTTATATATTATTGTGCTTGTTTAATTTTTTAAATATTATAAACACTTACGCCAAAGAATAATCCATGTTTTTAACGAAATCGTTGAAAAGCTTGCTGGGCAAATATTTATAAAAAGGCGCTTTGTAATCTAATTTTTGTATATTTCTAATCGCAAATTTAGCGGCTTGTATAAATTTTACAGGCTCGGAATCTTCGGTTAAATTTGGATTTAAGCATCCTAATCTAACATCTAATGAAACTCTTGCAATACCTGTAAAATCAACTCATATAAAATAAATGTTTTATAAAAAAATATTAAAAGTCATTACATTCAACGGACCATTTATGTATTTCATTCGCAAAATCCGCGGGCATTTCTTCATTACCATCTTTCATCTCCTGCATTCTACAAATTCATACAAGATTAGATATTGGAGGTTGGATAACTCTCGGTTAAAAAGGTGCAATAACAATAATAAAAATCATTTTATAATTTTAAATGTGCGACTGAGGACATTTTTTATTGAAGAGAAAGCAGATTAAATTTGGGACTGTTCCATCTCTGAAGGCTTATTCTCGTTTTCAATTTTCAAAAGAATATATTAATTAACACTTAAGAATTTTGTCGAATGCATTGATACCATTTTTGTTTATATTTAAGATCACCTTTAAAAATCGAAAATCGCAAACGGGATTAAGGCCCTTGCTCACTTTTTCTATAGTTGAATCCTCAGATAACTCTGTATAAGTTCCGCTTTTGTCCGAACTATCATTTCTTTTGTTTTACCTCCTATTTATAATAAATATAAGCTAAAAAGTAAAGTTACAAACATAAATTTTATATTTAATACAAATTGCAAACAATGCAGCCCAGCTCAAACAATTTTAATCTAGCGCGACGTTCAAAGCATTTATCAGTAAAACCAAGAATTTTTCCAAACAATAAGCATTGCACCAACATTAAACAATGCTGCACAAGTCATAAAATTCCAATCTAATCCGTTGCTAAGCTTTAATTAATTTTCCAAAACAAACTCTCAAAAATCTCACGTTTATAGCCATATTTGTAAATATTTGGTATATTGATGTTTGAGGATAAATAAGAAAACAAACCGAGAACTAATGTTGTACATTGTCTTATTCTTACCTGTTTCTCTATATAGATTCCAAACATTTCGTCTTTCTATCATAGATTATTTTCTCTGAACCTTTCAAAAAGGTAAAGTGTACTAACTATATGTTAATGTACAAACAGTCGATATAATGAAAACAACATTTGTAACAAATTTTCGCAACATTAAAAAATAATGCCAATTTGCAGAATTAACAAAGGAAGACACTTAACAGTTATCAAAGCTAACTCCTTATCAACAATATTTTTTTTAACTTTACTCGTTATGTCACTTGTAATTAACAAAGACCAGATTTTTTATGCTAGACGCAAGAATTTAATTAATTTATACCTTTGCATAAAATAGTCGGTGATTTCTTCGATCGGTCCAATGTATTTGCGAACAGTTTGCGGCTGCAAAACGGGCTTCTGGACTTTTGAGCGAAACTCTCTCCATGGCTCACCATGCCTTTAAATTATTCATAGATATAACTTATAACACATTCATTATTCATTGTAATGCATGTTAACTTACACGGCTACAATTCCAGGTGCTGGACCAAAAATATCCTTACGAATTTCGTTGCGATAATACTCCAAGCAGGCTAACGATAACCGAACTGGCGTCGTTCCTTCCTGCCGAAACATCTTTTCGATCTCATCCGCATCGTAGACGAACACCATATCGGGACGATTGAGCAATCCTTTGAAGGCTAATATATCACCGTACATCTTGTGATGGTCCGACATTATTTGGGCGATCTCAGTGACTTTGCGGCCGATTAACGGAAAAAATCGCCATGTATTTCCGAGAATTGGAAATGGTTTCGGGCCGGGAATCTTCGAATAGGGCTTAGCATTCTGAAACTCACACAAAAGATCATCCAATTTGCTTGCAGCTTGCGAATTGCGTCGAATTTGGACGCTGCGAACAATCAACTTATTGAACTTAAACATACTGCACTCATAATCGATTGGTGGTGAGTACTGAGTACACTCGTGGACGGTTTAGTTAATATAACATTCGATAAAACCGAGAACAGGCGACATTTCACTAAATTTGTTTCTACTCTACGAAAAATATTTGTTAATGCTTGTTGTATTTAAGATTAAAATTAACGGACTGATTATACTTTTGCTTATTTTTACCCATTTTCCCAGCGATTTTCACTCACATATCTATGTATCTCTTCCTTGAATCAATTTTACTGAATTAGAGCGCTTACAAACGATAAGGCTCGGTCTAATAGACACTGGATATATTTCAGTAAGTGTAAGCGAAACAGAATCATATCTTGTTTTGTCGCTTACTCATAATGAAATAAATCTGTATCTAATAGACGTCTATAAAACCAAGTCTTAGTGTATGGAAGGGCTTTTAACCTTTAGAAAATGCTTTATTCCACTTTTAGTACAATAGTTTGCAATTAATTTGAAATTCCAGGCAGTATTTCCAACTAAACATGTAGCTACACAGTCATAGATGGAGCTTGCGTGTCTTACTGCTTTTGTACGATGAGTTTTCTACCTTTACCACGTTGTGTATATCTGTCAAAACAAACACTGACGTTTACAGACGTTTATTTCATCACTCATTGTAATAATTTGTTAATTAACTGGTCGTTAACATATTTAGTAAAATGGAAACCTCAGACAGTGAGGGTTGCTTTGAGAGTGCCGATGAAGATTTTGACTCCGACAATGAATCGACAATCAAGAAACCTACGACGGAAAAGCTGGAAAACATTGTTGGGGAAATAAATAAACTGGCGATAGAATCAACAAACGTTGCTGAAGTTGATAACAACAGCAATGCGGACGTAGAAGTTAAGCATAGTAACAATAATCAAACAGCAAATCTAGTTAGGGATGATAAAGCTGGTGGGGACGTTGATGTAACCACAAGTGATGCGAAAGTAAGCGATGAGGAATCTAATACGCAAAAGCATATCATTAGAGAAGAATGTTG
>JARJDW010019270.1:0-16705 GCA_030264715.1 Adinopsis sp. GC000173 | reverse complement strand
GGAATAGGAATTGAACCTATTCGAACGACTACGACTACGACTACATTACGACCGGAAGTTGTCACTCCAACGACTGTCAAAAATCCTGAACGACTTGTCTTACGACTCTACGACTCTAGGACTCTACGACTACGACTATTGTAGACCCGCCTTCAATTGATTCAAATTGATAAGCTTTACAGTTACAGTCAAGTGTTAATTTATGTTTATTGTCGCAAAAACCAAGATGTGTGCCAGTTATGTTCTGAACCTTCGTTGGCTGGTTATTGCCAATTTAAATTTTATTAAAATTAAAGTAGAATAATTTTCTATGATATACATGTACAAGGAATGCTGAGCCATTTTATTGAATCTCTTTACACTTCTTTAGGTTAGGGTCAAGTTCACTTCTTGTGTAGCCGCGTTTATTCTATACCAATTTTGTAAATTGGAGACGCACCTCTTGACATTAGGAAAAAACTTCATTTTATTATATTTATGCAAATTCGGTACTCTATATTATAATTTAGCGAATTCTGCATATTTTCAAGTAAAACTAAATACAATTTTGTTTAAAAATAATCAAATACTAGAACAAAATTATTTGTTTCGAAATATAAAATTTTCATTCGATTTTTGAATAATGTTAAGGCGGGTTTACAATAGTCGTAGTCGTAGAGTCGTAAGACAGGTCGTAGTCGTAGAGTCGTAAGGCGTAGGCGCAGTCGCATATGAGCGTCGTGTCTACATAAGTCTCTAGGATCGCTGCGTTCATCCAATCAGAAATCAGATAAGAAAGTGCGTGACGTATGAGCCGCGAATTTTTAGGTTGACAAGAGGACTATTGCATTTTGATATCACTGCGAAAAACACAATACGACGAAACGTCAAATTTTTTAAACAATACGACGTTGCGCTTCGGGATGGCCTCTGATTGGCTAGTCGTAATGGTCGCAGTCGTTGGAATAGGAATTGAACCTACTAGAACGACTACGACTACGTTACGACCGGAAGTTGTCACTCCAACGACTGTCAGAAATCCTCGACCTATCTTACAACTCTACGACTACGACTATTGTAGACTAGCCTTTAATGTTCCATGCATTTGCACAGAAAAACCAAGTTGGCAATGCTTTATTGTTAAATATTCCTGACATTTTCACCAAAAAATCAAGATTGGCAATGCTGTACACAATTGTTTTTATCAACCCATATCAAATAACACTAGTTTTTCCATTCAAATTTTTAAGTCTTCGATATTGTGTCATTAACTTTAATGGAGAATTAAATGCATAGATTTCAGATTTCTTATTAGGTTTGTTTTTTATTCCACTGAACATGAACATATGTTCATGAACATGAACTTATGTGCATGAACATATTTCCTCTATGTGCCGTTGGTGCAGTGTGGCGCTGTGATAGTTGACACTTGTTCACAGAATATATAAATGATATAGAACAGCAATGCATAAACAATCTTAAATTTGGCAACCATTCAAATGACAGATACTGCACATGTGTAAAAAGCTGCACCCATTCTCGAATGTGTGCACAATGTTCATGAACATAGCTGAACTTTGCAAAAACGAGGGGAATAAAGAACACGGTGCAAACTGTCAAAACTGTCAAATTTGTGTGCATGGGGAATAAAAAACAGACAAACTGCACAAATTGTGCATGTTCATGAACATTTTGGAATAAAAAACAAACCTATTAATATATAAAATAACGCATTATCTAGTTTTATTAATTCTACACCTATACCAGTTAATTAGTGCTAATAATTGAATTTTAAGTGTATTTGTATAGAGAGATTGCATTGCAACATGTAAAAGGTTAAATTCTCGCTCAAATATTCATGCAGTTTGCTTAACAAACAGTTGACGCACGCACACATAAACACTCAAATATATATACACACACACACACACAACATACACATAGATCCATCCATGAGCAGCGTGGAGTGAAAAGTGGCACGATGCTTAAGGAAACTGAAAGTTGCTTTTTCCCCTCATTCACAAGCTTTTACAACAACAAACTGATAAAACAGCCTCTTTTATTATACTATGTGTTGCTGCGTTTTTATCACGTGAAATTTTAGAAAGACAAAAACGAATTTAATAATGTCGCACTAATGGCTATATATATTTTATAGTGCAACGCTAAATTCGTTTTTCTAAGAGGCTAAGCCAATAAAAATTGTTAGTAAAATGTGCTATTAGTGTGCATTGTCATGAAGAGATGGAGGAATGCATTTATACCATTGGTCGTAAATTTTTTGGTTTTGGTTTTTGAATTTATCATAATAAATATTTTATGGTTTGGCAAATAATACAATAGATTTGTTTAAAATTATTTAGTGTAAATATTTATTGTTCATTAAAATGTGAAATTTAACAATAATAACAATAATAGACATACATATCAATTTTTATAGTCCATCAGTGTGTGTTTCAGTGTTAAAATTTGGTTGGAATTCAATTCATCGAATATAATACTGATGACCAAAATGGGTGTTTATATTGTATTATTAGACTGTCTTTCAAGTTTTGAATGTTTGGTTATAAATCAAACTAAATAGCAGTTTGGACAATATATGAGAAAATTAGTTATTATTATAACAAACAAAGAAATAAAAATATTTGCTATGATTCCAACATTTATTTTTTTATTTCTCGATTAATCATCTAGATTCTAATTTTAATTCGAAAATATTAAGAATGTGAAACAAATGTTTTTTAAGTTACTAAATAACAATATATTTAACAACAAATTAAACTTTTGGTAGTATATTTTTAGAAGAAAATTAATCATGAGTATGTGACAATAATTACTTATATGCATTTTTGCGCAGCCCTATAGAGTTTTTGTAATTAAAAGTGTATGGCTTTTGAAAAAGCTTTTTTTTATCGAAAGTTTGTGCGTCAGCGAAATTGTTGTTAGCGACTACTACTAGTTCATGTTTGCGTCTTCTCGAGATTTTTTCGCACACACACCACCAGAAAGAGGAGGACGCGGCCGCCTCATGTATGTTATGTTAGATAATCGTATTTTGGCCCGCACTGAGTGCTTTACTCTCTTCGCTCGTAATCACACCGAAATAGATTTTTTTCAGGTTTGTGGGAAGAAATGAGCGCTTCATTCTACTAGTAAATTACTATGCCGGTGCGCGCGTGCAAAAAAGGCGCACATATTTATGTTTTTAACAGTGATGGTAGCGACATTCTAAGAAAAATTGCAATCCAATACACCATTAATATAATCCGCAATATTAAAAGATATCTGTCACTAATTACTAGTGTATCTATATAGTTTTAATCAGTACGTTATAAACACAGTATAATAATAAAAAGTATTTTAAATGTAGCATTTGTTGTATTGGGTAATAGTTAAACGATCCAAATTTACACATATTTATATTTTTAACAGCGACATTCTAGGAAAAATTGCAATCCTATAAATACATCATCGATATAATCCGCAATATTAATAAATATCTACTACTAATTGCTAGTATATTTATGTGGTTTTAATCTGCACAATAAATACATGTAATTAATTTTTTTTTTTGTTGGAAACGTATGTTTGATGTATTATTGGCATTTGAATACATATAGCAAGATAACTATCTAATTTAAAAAATAGTTGAACGATCCAAATTTCCATATAAAACTTTTACTATTAAATTTTCTATATTTAAATATCTAATATTCTATATTGCACGGCCTCATAATGTATTGCGTTTCGATTTTGTTTATTCAGTAAATGAGTATGAATTGTTGGAATAAAAAATACTCACACACACACATTCCGAAAGACATAATATTAAATAAAACGTCATAAAATACTAAGGATTTTATGTTTTTGTTAAACTGTAGGTTGTTGTAGGTGAATGACCACACCACTATATTACGAATTTATTTAGCTGGAAAACGTTTATAAATATTTAACATTCATATACATACGACGACTAATTAGTAATAACTTAATTTCATCTCTCTGTATGTGTGAAAGTGAAATAATAAAAAGCGTCCTGACTTTATTTGCTTGGTGACTTATAATACGTTGCTGGTAGCATTCTTCCTCCAAGATTGATCGCATTATGTAAATCTTCCAATTAACAATCTTGATTTATTATTTTATAGAGTGAGACATTTATTATCTATCAGCATCGTTTTATTTTTTATATTTTGTTTTATTTGAATATCATTAAAATGTTTTTGATCTCTTTACACCTATTTTAAATCATTTTAAAATTATACTATCTGTAGATAGGCAGTTGTTAAGCTTATTAACATTTTTAGAATTATTTTAATTGTATTAAAATGAAATAGCTCTAAAATTTGTTTTTAAAGCTATGTACACTTTTTTATACAGAAAAACAAGTACAATAAAAAAATGGCTCACTTATTTTGGAACAGAGTTGTATATGCAAACGATTTTGTTATTGCGTTAAAATAAAATAAAAATCCAATATAATTACAATCGGATATTTCGAATTTAATCAACGATAATACATATTTAAAATAATTTGAATTATTTCAGAGATAAAATGAATTATATCAGCTTAGATAATAACAAAATTGCAGTTAGAAAATGCTTTCATAAATTAATTAAATATTTTCACGTGGTCTATCCATATTCATTCATATATCTAAAATGTAAATAATATCATCCAACAGTTAGTTAATAAGTTATAGTAGCTGAAAAATCCATAGCTGCTAATTTAAATATTTTAATTCTTAGCAATTAAAAAATTCTTTAATATATTAATTTAATATTTTAAAAATAATATCGTCGAACAATTAATAAGTTAGTAGGTGAATTAGTACCTATGTATACTTTTAATAATTGAAATATTT
Source organism: Adinopsis sp. GC000173 (assembly GCA_030264715.1). Lineage (NCBI taxonomy): Eukaryota > Metazoa > Arthropoda > Insecta > Coleoptera > Staphylinidae > Adinopsis > Adinopsis sp. GC000173. The sequence continues at coordinate 11,861 of JARJDW010019270.1, read as the reverse complement.
TAATTCTTACAAAGCGAGAAATCAATGCGTGAATAAATTTATGAAAATGGTTTGTCGATTAATGGATAAAATAATGCATATGTAATACTTGAAAATTGCATTCAATCCATTTTCAAATGCGCTGTTGTCATAACATTAATGAAACGTTTTACTTGGCCCCATTATCATTAAATTAATATTTCTATATTACTATATACAAAATACACATCGAAATAGATAGATATACCTAGTTAATTTTTTTAATGTGCAAATAAGCTTCTTTGATTTTGGAGTTTTAGTAAATATTTGGTAAATAAGTAAATTTTCATATATAAATTAACGTATATTTATATTGCTTAACCAATGATAATTTAATGATAAACAAACGCCAATGAATTAAAAAAAATAACACATGATCTTTATATATGATTCAGTTAAAATAAAATAAAAAAACATCATCAAATGATGTTATAAATTAAGTAATGATCCGTGAATATACAAATTACATATTTATAAATAGTTAATGTCGATTGATTACAGTAATTATGTAGCAAAAACTATCCACTTTTTGCATTATTTTTCAATCAATAATCAATGGTTAAAATAAAGTAATTATTGGATTGATTGCATGATGAATAATAAGAGTTTTAATGCGCTTTCAACTTTTCATCGTAGGGTATATTTAAATGCATTTTCTTTAAATTGGATCATTTGTTATTGATGCTGAAAACTTATACCTACATAGGTATTTGAAATAAATTGATTAACAATTACGATTATAATGTATAAATATCAAAACAATTTAATTCATGATTTTAAACAGTATCAAAGTTTAATGGTTTCTATAGAAAAATGTCTGTACATTCATTCTAAAAGTGCATATTTAATATTTAAAATCATTAGTAGGTACTTATTTACAACAACAATGTAATATTTTTAAGTATTAATACATCTAACAATGGCCACAATTTCAATAATATTACTTTATGACAGGCTAGTAATATATTAATAAAATATATTCTTGCAATTCCATTCTCATTTTTCAATACATTAAAAACATGCCAATATTTTTAATGTTCCGTCTAGGTAAGAGAGCATTATTTATTAACAAACATCAACGTAATTCAACAACTGGCACTCTTTTTAAACCAAAAGCGACAAATTTGTGTTTAATTTGTTTTAATACTTTTGATTTCAAAACAATTGTGTTTTCTTGCAATTGCTCTCACATTTTTCAATACATTAAAAACATGCCAATATGTATTTTTAATGTTGCGCCTAGGCAAGACGCATTATTTATAAACAAACATTAAATTAATTCAACAAGCAGCACTCTTCTTAAATCTTACAGCGACAAATTTGTATTTTAATTGTTTTAATATTTTTGATTCCTCTCACATTTTTAAATACATTTAAACATGCCAATATTTTTAACGTTCCGCCTAGGCAAGACGCATTATTTATAAACAAACATTATAGTAATTCAACAAGCAGAACGCTTCTTAAATCCTACAGCGACAATTTTTTTATTTAAATTGTTTTAATATTTTTGATTTTGAAACAATTGTTAAGTTATCACCTGACAGCTTATTCGTGCCCGAGCCATTACTATTAGCATGAATTATAATGACTCAAACATATTGACACATATTTTTAAACGTGTCATTATTATTTTTAGATTTCTAGATATATTTCACTATTTCACGACAAAATTCGAAATACATAATGTTCTATTACTAATATTTTGAATGTAGATGAAAAGACAATACATTTTTAAATGATGATATGATTAATTAACATCAACATTTACGTACTAAACTAAAACGTATAAGGCAGTTAATAATAACATGCGGCTGCAGTATCCAAATTTAAAGAGGAAATGTTATCTGAAATATACATACATGCAAGATAAATTTTCCGTACGATTGAAACTATCGTTAATATATATATACAAACTAATTATCGAATCGATAAACTGCTTTACAATTGTCTTGCAACAATACCCAGACTTTAAAACAATTCTTTTGCATAAAAATCTTAAACGTTATGAATGGAATAATAATTCAACCTAATAATACCTGAGAAGAATTGCATATTTGGGTGTGTTGGTTGATAATTATGTAAATGAAATGTTATAAATTTATAAAATATATATATAAGATGATGGGATTTGTAAACAAGTTGCATTATTTTGTATTATAAACTTGCTGCAGCCCTTCTTTTTCTGTTTTATTTTTTTGAAATACTAAATGAGATTGTGATTAATGTGACATACTCACACAAATAAACTATGTACACCTACACGTACTTGACATGAGTTGTTTGGTGAATAATTCAATGTAGTAGAGGTAACTCGTTTTGGATCTCTCCTGATTGTGAGATTTGGTTTTTGTCATATAGAAAATCCGAAGGTGTTTTTTATGATATCGAAATATTTTTAGAATTAACACGTAAAATCGAATATGCAAATATTTGCTCTATTGTATATTTCAACAAACTAATTTATAATTTTAACACTGTTTTTTAACTTTTATTATATGAATTTTTTACAAATATTCAACAACAAATATGTTTATTATGAAAACTCGCGTCATATTATATTCCTAAATACGTGTTTTGCATGTTTAATACATTTTTTGTTTATGTAAATATTTGTAATTTATTATATTATTATAAAAGGAATCATTTTAGCCCATTAGATGATACAAATCAAGTTTCATAAAAAATACATCATACATCATTTTTCATCTGTAAATTTAATCGTTTAAGATGCTTACTTAAATTAAAACTATCTTTGAAAACTAAATGATTGACATTTATTGAAAGCTCTTGATCGATACAATAACTACTTAGTTAATGATAATTTATTGCTTTAACATTGAAATAAAAAAATAAATGGAACAACAATATGTATAATAAATAATAAATATACAAATTGAATTAAATTATCGTCAAAAATTTTCGAACATTTGCATTGCCCAGCATACGTTGTTGCTGTTGTTGCATTGTGAAATTTTTTAAATGACTGAAAGCAATTGTACACATACAGGTTTTAATATTCCTGCTATTTACTGTATTGTATTAAAAACTATTGAAAACAAATTTCATCACGCCAGTTCAATGGAAATAATGTAAATTTTTATTAAATGTTATTTCAAATCAATGTATTTTGTCCAGGTCTCCATAGTTATTCATTGCAATTGCGCAGACAAATTATTTTCGTTTGTAATAAATATAAAACATTTAAGTAATTATAATATTAGACAGATTTAATTCGCAAAGTCTCTGTAAAATGTCAAGAAAACACGAAAAATTTTATTTATTGCACAAAACTTGGTTTTTTAGCGTAATATCATCAAGCTGTTTTAACTAAAGTTTATGAATAATTGTAAAGTAATTTAATATTTCTTTATTATTTTATAAAAACAGCAACTAAAAATGCGTCAATGTTATTTTTACGGTTTTTAGTCTAAGGATTATGTCAAATTTTTAATTGTTAGATACGTTATATACAATTTTGAATAAAATAGTATGAATGTCTGCCTGTCTGTGAGTTTTATCTATAGTTTTTTAGAAGCAAATTGAGGCTGCTGTTTATTATTTTAATACAAATTGAAAAAACAAGCATAAAAATGCACGTAAATATTAAATTAACAAAATATTTTACCGATTTGCAACAACTAAATAAAAGTAAATTAGATTTAATAATAAAATTACCCCTAAAATTAAATTTTCATTAATCTAAAAAGACAAATAAGTTTTTTTTTCAAATATATTTAACCTGTATTGTTAATTAAATTGCAATTTCGTTGCATTTAAATTGTGAATAATAAAAGAACAGGAGTAATGAATGATTATAGCACAAAACATCGAATGATATTTCATCATCATTTCATCAAAAATCAAAGAGTAATAATTTCAATGAAAATTCCATACATGCAGCAACAACACATACAAAAAATCACCAAACAAAACAAAATTAATTACACAGAATCCATTTATCTATATACATATGCATTTTTGCAGTTAGTTGGTCCAATTTTACGCTTGTTTTTTTTTTGTTATTATTATTTTTTTATATAAATGAAAGGAAAGTTAACCGACCGTCAGCGCGATGTATCATTAAATCACAGCTCACACATCGAAAGCGAAATGTTTGCATACATAAATAATAAATATCGTATATCGATTAAGATGGAAAAATGATGTAATTCAATTAAAAATAAAATTCAAGGACGTTTGGATTTAAATAAATATCAATGAACTTAATTGACGATTGTGCAAACAATGCGATGATGATCTTTATTTTTTTCGTTTTTCTTTCTCTTGTTGTTATATTAATAATGATTTTGGTTCTTATGTAATAAGATGATTTACTATCTGGTACGATTATTTATTAATAAACAGTTTTTTTTGGTGTTTCGTAATTGAAGATCAATTACAAATTGGATTATATTGGATATTGAATTATTCATTTTTGTGTGTTAACTAATCCGAAAATTATTGTACATTTTTGCATGTAAATAAATATTTTCATTATTATGAATAATTTATTATCATGAATGATGTTGACAGCGAGCCCTAGGAAATGTATAGTAAAATAGATAATTAAATTAATTAAATGTTAGCTAATGCAAGGAGTATCTAATTACTGGTTTGTACCACACTATTATTACACATTTGCACAAAAATCAAACACGTAGGTGTGTACATCAAGTATTGGCAAGGTAATTATAGAACAAATAAACAAACCTACATGACAATTTCTATGTAAAAATATTCATCTTGTACTAATTTGCTATGAGGCATGTAAGAAGGCACTTCCTCAAAACAGATTCAACATCATTTCTAGTAAATAGTGGGGAAAAGGCAGCAGAATTTTTGTTTTTTGAGATACTAGCTGCGATTCAGACTAATATTTTGTTTGAGAACTGAACTGAATTTTGAAATACGAGCTATAATTGTGTAACGAGGCTGTTGATGGAACGAATTAAACTGGTATCACAAAGTACCACTGTACGCTAAAGTAAATTTTATATTATAGAATTGCAGCTGGCGCCTATGAAACTCAGTTTAAGGCCCTGTTTGTACGAGAATTTAATCCTGCAAGTATTCAGAGATTAAAATTATAAAGAAAATGCTATAATTTATAAGAAAAAATGTAGTGCAATGTAAATTGATTAAATTATTCTGAGATACGAGCTATAATTCTCAATAAAACTCATATCTCAAGATATCACTGCATCTTAAACTAAGTTTTATTTTGTAGGCCTGCAGCCATCGCCTATAAAACTCAGTTTAAAGCAATGTTTTTAAATTCTGCAAATACTTAGAGAGTAAAATTATTATAATAAAATTGCTACAACTTACAAGAAAAAAAATTTATTGAGATGTAAATTGATTAAATTACACGGTGAAAACAGTCACGAATATTATCCAAAATTATTAATTTATAACGTGAAATTACTCGTTCGTTTTTTTGTACAACCAATAAATAAAGTAATGATTATGTAAGTACCAAAAAATTCCCCATAAAAAACTTTATTCATTGAACGTTTTGCATATTAAACAGTTATGCATCAATTTCAGCCTCCAGCTGCCTGCAGCGTACTTAAAAGCCCTCTCATTTTTACATACACGTACAATATATATTGTTAGAAAAATTATCATCTGCATATCTCGTGTGATTTTGGTTAATCAAATTACATGCAATTTTAAAATGTCCATCATTTATATGGCAATTTGGATTTTTTATAAGATTATGTAGCAGCGCGCGCGCTTGTGTGTATGTATGTACGATACTTTATCCCACATAGTTGAGCGCAAGCGAGGCAAAAGGCGAGCAAGGGGAGGAAAAAGAACTAACGTTGGGCACGATTTGAACATGTCTGCAGTGGACCACAAGTCCCAATCCTCATCAAAAATTACCAACTTAGCTCCGCCGCATCACAGGAGAGCGCAAAAATTTTCTATGTCTCTTTAAAATCCGCCCATACTAAATAACAACATTTTTTTCATTCTAGTTCCTAAGTATAATACGTAATAACTTTAAGCATAAATTAGTTTTGGTTTAAGCAAACGCAAATTACGCTATAAGGTCTTAACTGGATAATACAATATAAGTAAGTTTTTGTAGTACGCAATTTGTTTCTAGATTAAGTCATATTTCCGGCAGATGTCATGATGCTTTATAATTAACTTATTACTTGAATTACTTGTAAGTACAATAAAACCATCAACACTAAAATAAAAGAAAAAATTACACTAATAATCGCGGCATCCAAATTGATGTATGTATATTAATATATGTTATCTGTTTATTTAGTAATAGATATTATAATTGCTTTGTATATTTTGCCATATTATCTTATGTTTTGTAAATTAACTTAAAAATTAAATACAAATTATAAAAATCTTATGCAATTGTAATTATTCATAAGATAAGATTGATTGTGACATTTTTACTCATGATAGCAATCATGTATTTTAATGAAAATTAATTAATCAGATATTTTTATTTAATTTTTCAATTATTTGTTAATGAAATAAATATAGACATATCTAAAATTAATATAATCCGACTATACAGCTAAGATGTTATCATTTATTAGAAACAGCCAATTAATGCATAACTTTACTATTAATAGTAGATAGATGCTGATATACTACCTATGTTATATAAAACAAAATTTATTTTTGTTGTAAATATGATACTGTATTACAATTTTCTGTTCGTTTGATGTTGTTTTGCAATGCAATCTAATCATATTGCTAATCGATGTGCTAAAAACAGATTTTTTCTAGTATAAAACATCGTGCTATTATAATATTAATTAATTACTTTATAAAAAAAACTATGTACATATTTACATAATTATTGTAGAATTTTTTAATTAATAGCAAACACATTTCGGTAATGACATTCGTCCGACAACATTTATTTGTGGTGTGAATTGTGATATTATTGTAATGTTCTGGTGCGTTTGATGTTGTTTTGCAATGCGTTCGCTAAATTTTTTTATTGAAACCGCTAAACCGCTTGTTCAAAACATGTTGTTTGTAAAACTTGTGCATTCTTATCAATCATTGTAATACTATTTGTGGTATTAAATACAATTAGATTTATCTGGTCTCAATACAAAAATTTACAAATTTTTGGTTGGTGTGTTACTCATATTATCATAAAAAGGGAAAATCCTATAATGAATATATCACCATCTGCGTTAGTCAAAACAAGCGTGATAAATGAACGTAATAATCGCGCATCATTGCTAATCAATAATGAATTTAAGAAATCATTACGCAATTACGCTATTAATAATGGTTTGGAAAGAATTATCAATGCAAATGTGACAAGTAACAAATTATTATTTACGTTGGCTTTTGTTCGTTTAGCGGCGAGCGACAAAAAAATTGTATTTTTAGTCGCATTATTAGATGATGATGAAGAAAGCTTAAAAAGATTTATTGCATGTTTACACAAAAGATTTAATTAAAAATTGTGTGACGGCAAATATTGATAATTATGTGATTTTGATTAAAATTCCCAATTGGAATTTTTAAATTACCATCGTAATTCAATCGTAACAACTTCATTTCGAATATATATGTATGGTATATGGAAACGGTATCGCATCGAAAATGTGTGTGCGTATGTGTGCAGCAGCACTAATATGTAAATTTAATAATGCAATTATTACTACAAAAATAAATAATAACTACACTATCTATTTCTCTATATGAATTATTATTATATATATGAATAATGAACGAAATCGTAAATATTATTATTATTATTATTATTATTATATTTTCATCGATGTTTATTGTAATATTTATTGAACGTAATTATATTATTCATTATAATTTAAAGCTGCAATAAAAATTAATTGATTAAATCATATTTTTAATATTTCAACAAACCGTATTAACAGCAGATTGCATTGTTTTTTAGTTTTTCGCAAATAATTTCCATATATTGGGTTGGCGACTAAATAATTGCCGATTTCAGTTATAAATGCTTTTCACTTCATTTTCTCAAAGTGATTTTTTACCTCAGCATATTAATATGGAGTGCAAAAGCGAACATTTTCGCCATATTTCTGTAAAGGAAAGAACGCAGTGCAAGCCGCCAAAAAGATACGTAACGTGTATGGTGATGCAACCCTTAAAGAAAAGTAATGCTAAAATTGGTTTGAATAATTCCGTTGTGGTGATTTTTCTCTTAAAGATGACTAACGTTAAGGACGACCAGTTGAGCTTAATAAAGATGAAATCAAAATCATCATCAGAAATATAACAAAAAATCATCGAACAAAATGCAAAATACTTACTAGAACAAAGTTTATTCCATAAAAAAGCAAAAACTCTCCTATTTCATTGAACAAATCGGCAATTACTTAGTTGTCAACCCGACATTATGAATGGAGAATTGAAGAAAATTCATTAAAACTATATAAATATATATTTTTTTAATTGCTCCGAGAATCTAATTCAAAACGAATGAATTAATTTATTATTCACAGAGCAGGTACACGTTAATTACATTCGAAAAATTTAACCAACAAAAAAAAAACACACACTCATGCAAATATTTAAATTACACCATATGAGTACAAAATTCGATAGTACCCTTTAAAATAATTAGCGATTTAAACTAAATTAAAATCAATTGAATTTGCATAACCAACAAATAGGCAAATCACGTACCTACATGCTTTCATTTTAAAATCTATGGCATAATACACAGTGTGGTTCGACAAAAATTGCAATTTTCAGCATATCATTTTTAAATATACAATGACGTTTCGCAAAATGCAAGCGTTGAGTTTATGTAAAAAAAAACTTACATCAGTTCATTCCTTTCCTATCATATCATATTTCTTTACATTACCTTTAATTAAAATGGAAAATGTATGCATTCAAGTAATTAATGTTACATACATACATACTAGAAAAATTGTTTTCAAATTCCTAAATTTTTAAATACTTTCCGTCAATAATATTATATTCTATTGTAAACAGTGCAGTTTTAATCAAATTAGCGTTAAATTAATCTGCGCAGATATTGCAAGTTGCAATTAACAATGGTAACATTTTAATTTAATATTTACAATATACATAGTTATACCTATTGACTTTTAATAATTTGCAATTATTGCATGATTATAATTAATAATAATTTGATATTATTGTAATACATAATATCATATATCGCTATAATTATTCAATTATAGGTTTACAAGTAAAAAATACAGAGTGGTCCAAAATATGTTTTCAAACTTCTAAGTTAGGTAAGGGATGTCAGGAAATTATGCACTGTTAACACCTAAGAGATGTGGTGTGACAAAGAGTGTTAAAAACATCTCTCATTTCGCAGGTGGTAAGAATAACAATATTAAGACATTGTGAATAGCGCTATTATTAAGTTTTTTGATGTTACGGTTCCCATTCCAGTTTTCTACCTGTTTATAACAAATATTTAGTGACACCCTGACTTATGTAATAAAGAGATCGAATTTCGGAATTGCATAAAAACCACAAATTCCGATTTCTATATAACCATTTCAACAAAAAATAAAAATTCTTCAACGATGCTTTTTAAGGAGACATTATAGATATGCGGCCTATTAATATGTCAACAAAAATCATTCCATACATTGACTAAGCAACACTATAATCTACTATTTTGTCTTCAGTTTGTTTCACTCAATATGTTTGTTGCGCGCTCCACTGTTTAGTCTCAAATTTCAATTTTGAAAAGGTCAACCTCCCGCAAAACATAGCAATTGTTCAACCAGAGATTTTTTTTCTTATCGACGTTTTAAAATCTTTAATAAAGAAAAATACAAGTATCAGCGCCATCTGCACGTAATTGTTGTAAATTGCTCGTCGTACAAAATGCAATTTAAAATATTTCATATTATGGTGGTCGCCTATTACTATACGTACGGAAAGCCAGGGAGGTAAAAAATTAAACAAACGCAAAAACACTCAAGCGCACTATCGAATAAGAAAGAAATAAAATTAATCATTGCATTGTTCGCGTCAACGATGAAGATTTAAATAATTATTAGAATAAATAACGTTTTTGTTGTTCTTTCCGTGTTTTTTTTATTTTCATTCACATATAATAGAAATATCAAGCGTACAAGGACATTGCAAAGATAAACTTTGTGTTGTGTGTGGTAGTTGGTCATATGCTCTCATTAGTTCTCGCACTGAAAAACAAAATACAACGAGCAAGAGCGCGCGCGCGCCTCAGAAATGCGGAAAGAAAACAAAACCACCCACACGAACGTTTCCGTTTCGACAAAATGCATGCTCATTAAACACTCTACGAAGACAAATATTTGAAGTTATTATAAAAATTTAGCTAGAGAAATTAGAAAACATATTAGCACTAAGAGTCTCTATAGTTCTCGACAACAAACATTTAAACCAGCTACCAAACCAATTTTTCATCTACATTTCGCAGTCCGTCTGTTGGTTGACTCATATGCTGGCACGCATTTTTGCCCCCCAACAATTTTACTACAATACACCTATCGTATGTTATTTTACGGTGGTCTTCAAGGTCCCACATATCATAAAATATATGCTTGCATAACAATTTTATAAAAATTAAAGAAAAAACTTTGCATAAAAATGCTAAATTACTATTTTCGAAGTACATTCATGTACATGTATGAATATGATATTTATTTTCAGAAAAAGTACACGTTGTAGTGTTATATTTTAATTTACATACCGAGCATTTTTCTTTATTAATGAAATTACAAGTATTATAAAAAGAAGAACATAAATAATTTTAATAAATAGAAGAAATACAGACCTTACTGTGGAAATATATTAAGAGCCAATTTTATAACCAAAACGCTAATGCTCCATTAATTTAATAATATTTTAAAATTTTTCGATTTCTAAACAATTTAATCTGTTATTCCTGACATTTCTGCCAAAAAAACAAGGTTGCCAATGCTGCAATCCTAAATGTTTCTGACATTTCCACCGAAAAAAACAAGGTTGGCAATGCTTTATTCCTAAATGTTCCTGATATTTTCACCAAAAATCAAGATTTGTTTTTACTAACCTATATTAAATTATACTAATTAACAAATCAACCGATTTAATTTTTTCCATTTATTCAACTACTATGGTTCACCACGTGAGTACAATAAATATAATCAATTTCTGTAAATATAATAATTTTCTTCTAGTGACACTCATTCGCTTAGAAATAATTCTCACCGAAAAGGTAGATCGAACGTAAAAATTGATATATTCATTGTTGATGCTTTTATGTGTCACATGTGAGAAATAATGTTTGGCAAAGATGCTGCGTCATAAAGAATTTAAGAAATTTATAATGCTACATGTATGTGTATAAAACTGCATCCGAAATTGGTTGTGTTACTACGACGCGGCAATGAACGTAAACGCTTTTCGATGATGATGATGGCATGCACCGAATGTGACATTCTCTCAACCAACCGACCGACCACAGGAATTTGCAAAATCTCCAAACACAAATATTTCTACTGCTTTCAGTTTTTGTGACTTTGCGAATAGGACCACTCAAAAAATGTTTTGAATTTTATATTAGTAAACATTCGGCTAATTATCTGTAAAAATTTTATGCGCAAACAGGAAAAAAAATAGCGAAACTTAATGAAAAAAATTTAATAAAAGCAAAAACGTTTACGTGGACTATAAAACATTAAATTGCTAACAAAAACAAACACAATTTTTACATGCAATAAAAAGGGTACATCCCTATTTGGCGACGCCGGTTTGGCGATGCCGGTTTGGCGACGGACGGTTTGGCGATGGACGGTTTGGCGATAGCCGGTTTGGCGACGGACGGTTTGGCGACGGGCGAT
>JARJDW010019267.1:0-14482 GCA_030264715.1 Adinopsis sp. GC000173 | reverse complement strand
CTTCTCAAGAAAGCGTATATCAATTAAAACGTGTGTAATGTTTATTTGTCGATAAAGCGAAGTGAGTTTCGGTGAGTTCGGTCAGGGCCGGGGACTCGGGGGAGTTGAAATACGGTGTGAACAGTTTAGTAAACGTTTGATTAAAGCATTCATGCAAAGTGTAAAAGCAATTTTGGTGTAATTTTCCAAAAGAGATCTTAAGTTCTTTTCAAGAAAGCTTATAACAATCAACATGGTAATCTATCAATATCTTAAAAAAAAAAAACGAAACTAAAAAGTGTAGAAGCGATTTTGTTGTAAATTTTTGAAAGAAAGCTTAAATTCTTTTCAAGAAAGCATTACAATTATTAGCATGGCAATCCATCGATATTCTCAAAAAAAAGGTAAAACATGTGTAATGGTTTTTTTTTTGTCGATCATCGAAACTTTTTTGTAGGGCTCCTTTATATTTTGTTAAAATGTGTGAAATTGAGAAACTGCTTGTGACAAAAAAATGCCAAAGTTTATAAGAAATTGATGAATATTTTCAATACATTTATAATGCCTTACATTACATTTTCATATGCAGGTTGTTCTTCAAATTTCAGTGCATTGGTTTACAATTTGTGATAAGTATTTGTATATGTAGTTTAATTTCCAGCTCAACGCAATATGTTAAGTCACAAAAGATGCAAAAAACTCGACGGTTTTTATAAGAAATTGTCGAATCTTTTACTAAATTTATGTTGATACATTATTTTTTCCCAATTAGGCATTCTAGAGTACTGTCAAACAGCTACTGGGGTACAACCTGTCAATATTTTTTTCAAAAAAGAATAGCTCTCAAGTAAATCTAAAATATTTATTAAAGTTAGAATAATGTTCAAAAAATATTGCAAAAAGGTATTTAGGAAACATTAAGGTCATATTATCGTAAAAAGTTTATATTTTAGATTGACAGGCTGTACCTCAGTAGTTAAAATGACATATTTTGGAATGCCTAATTTAATTAATTCCCAATTGAACCTAAAAAAAGTGAGGTTGGAGGTCATAACTTCCGAACAGATGCGAATTATGATTTAAAATATTGGGAACATATACTTACAACGTTTAATAAACATTTTATGCAAAAAACAAAAATTCGACTTTTTGAAAGTTCTAATTGGACTTCCCCCATTAACCAAACTTATCACACCTACACACATTTTGTCTTAACGTAACCTAAAATACACTAACCTGCAATCACTAGTATTATTGATAATTTCTCTATTTTCAGTAAATATTATTACTATAAAATTTAATATATAGTTAATATGGTTTAACTATGTATACCAATCTTCGTATATTAATATTTACCGGTAAACATAATAATTACGTGTTAATTATTAATATTTGCCAAGAAATATGAAATGTTATTAACTCTGGCCGATCATTATAATAGATAAAAGAATAGATTTATCATTGTAACCGTAACATATACATCACCAAAGTAACAAAAATAATACTAGTTTAGCTATTCAAGTACATAATCATTAATAATGTAGAATTCCAATAAATGATATACACTAAAACATTATATTTAATATTCAAACGTTGATGCATTTTTATATATTAAATAATGAATAATCCAACTAAAAGTTTTTAGTCTGTATATCATATGAATATATTGTTCATCAGGAGCTAAATATGTTATAGCATTAAAATTTACACATTTCTTAAAATTTATTTTCTATATTTCTGTTTCTCGAAATTGTAATGAGATTTAAACAAAAATGTTAAAATAAATAAGAAATGTTTGCTATAAAATCATATCAAACTTATTAAACTATTTGATGGCACACCCTGTATACAGTCTTGTCCGAAATGTAATGCCAGGAATTTTATAATGAAGACTGTGGGGCCGATTGCAAACAAGATGGGGTAAGTTAGCTTTCGAACGTGCGCGATCGCCATTTATATATTCAATAGTTGAAGCAAATTTAATTAATTTAAGGGAAGTAAACGAAAAGTTATGAACGAAGAAACTGGAACGTTTTCTTATTCTAAAATTCGTAATCTTTCGTTAAAAATAAGCTTCCTGCAAATGTAACTCGTTTTCGTTTCCCGTGCAAGCTGCACTCTCGTCTAATTGGCAAATTGTTCGTCGTAATTTGATAAACGGTAGTACTTTTAATGAATGTACCAGGGATGATTGGCCTTAATGGATAAGAGCCATATTTAATTGTGTAAAATTTTTGTAAGCCAAATATACAGAGTGGCACAAAATACACAAGACCATTTTCAAAATTCGAATAACTTTTCACAATTAATACATTTCATTTTAATAATTTTATTGCCATTAGAACCATCGTTCATTAAAAATATTAATTAGCTAATTCTCGTTAAATCCTGATATTTAAAGGATCGATTTAGTAATATAGAAAATATTTGTCACTTCCATTAAATAGATCCATTTTTATGCAGGTACACATGTCTAAAAAACAGAAAGCATGTGTTTAACTTAATAAAAAGGCCTCAAACCACCTCTGAACCAACTAGGTTCTTAGCGAACTTATCGCACTACTTAAAAATAGCCACAGTTTGGATACCGTTACAATTTACCAAGTATATTCTCAGATTCTCAACATTTTAGTCAGTGCTTGTTGATGTTTGCGGCAAACAATCGTCAGCGAACATTACATGGCACAAGAGATGAATAGATATATACTACAAGTTTCACCGAAAGCCTCTCTACTTACTTTCCGGATGCTCGGAGAGTGCTCAGCGACCACAAGGTTTGAAAGCTAACTTAGCCCTTTACCAATTTCAATCGATAAGAAATTGCTGCAATTTTTTTCTAATAAATAATTGAACTAGTTATTAATATAATTTTAATATGATAAAAGTGAATCTGATAGCCACCTAAAGTTAAAAATTGATGAAAGCGTTTTTGTATTGAAATATTAAAACTGTTGATTTGGTTTATTACCTCTGTCTACGAGATTTCTATTTACGAGTAATTTAAACTGCGACTCAATTGGCAAAATACACAAAAAAATATGGAAAGCAAATCTAAATAAAAATATTTTGACAATAACACATTAGTTAGAATATCATAACATTAACTCACAGTTCTGTTAGTTATGTATTTATATTATTTACATTCGTATTTATTATTAATTTTATGCCATGTTTTCGTTGTGAAAATACACATTATAGATCCCCTTTCATTATTTTTTGAAATTGAACATATATTTTGAAACAAATAATATTCATAAATCAGATACATATATAGTTATTTTAGAATCGAGTGAGTAGTCACAGCCGGATTAAATCTTTCATCCAGCACTGGGGCAAAATATATAATATAAATGTAATGCAAAACTGTTTTTAAAATAAATGCGCATACAAAGCCGTTTTCAAAATATTTACTAGCATCTCTGGTAAAATTCTTTCAACTTCTTTAATTCCCTTGCGTTGTTCAAAAAAAGCGAGACGATATCAAAAAACTTTACCCTTTAGATAATTTTAACAAGATGGAGTTGCAACATATTTATTGCATAATATTTTGATGATATTTACAAAATAAAATATAAAATATCAAATCATTTTTTAACGCCCTTTGGGTTGTACGATAAATTTATATGCCACCTTGTACCTTAATGTAATTTTAATGCATACACAACATTTGCCGCAAAAATGGTTTTCAAAATCCAGGTAGCTGCAAATAATTAATCAGGTATATTACACGTATTATTATGTAAAAGTTGGACAAAGCAAGATTAAAATAAAATAATTAATAAACTCATATTTTTATACTTTAATCCATTTTAACTTTTTAATTAGGACTTGCACAATTCCATAAAATTAACTAATTTGTTTATTTAATAAATAATAAGACATTTAATCAATATATTAATATTAAAGAATATAGAGAATGAATCTAAATGAATTCAAATGTTTATATTTAAATCCTTTTTAGCCACTTTTTAAATATTATTATGTTTGCTTTAATAAAGCTAACTGTTTTTGTAGAATTAATTAATTGCCTCAAGTTTGCTGCTATAAAACATTTAATCAATATTTTAATTAAAAAACGTAGAAAATTAATCAAAATAAATTCAAATTTTTACATTTAAATACTTTTTAATCACTTTTTAAATATATTACTTAGAGTCTCCAATAAAGCTAACCATAAATAACTCCGTAAAATTTGCTACTATAAAACACTTAATCAATATTTTAATTTGAAAATTGTAGAAAATGAATCAACAAATGATCCGCAATTACCAAAACTACTATCAGAACATTTAACAAAGTTATTTAACGACTTTTTAAACAGATGTATTATTTCGAGAATCCAATAAAGTTAACTATATTATATATTTGATTACCTAAAATTTGATACTACAATACATCTAATTAATATTTTAATTAAAATGCAGCAAAAATGAATCTAAAACGTTAATAAATGACTCGCAACCAAACCCAACAAACCAAAACAACTATATAGAATATTTAACATTTTTTAAATCGGTTTCAAGTCAATAAATTATTTAACTACTTTTTAAATGTATTACTCAGTGGGCCGAATAAAGTTAACTATTTTATACCTTTAATTGCCTAAAGTTTGGCACTATCAAACATTTAATCAATATTTTAATTAAAAAAACATTGAAAATGAATCTAAATGAATCAAATATTTATATTTGCAATAAAGTTAACTATATCCATGCATTGAATTACCTAAAAACTTTTACTATAATTAATATTTTAGCTAAAATGCGTAAAAATTAATGTAAAAAGTTAATTAATGACCGGCAATTACCATAACTACTATCGAAACATTTAACACAGCGTTTTTAAAATCGGTTTCGAGCCTATAAATTACACCCAAACACAGTCAAAGTTTTAATCAAAGTGATTAGTACTTAATTAATTAAAGCTCCAACGATATTAATGTGAAAATATGGTGTAACAATCGATAATTGTACATGAAGCTCGAGCGAATTGGCTAGTAAATCAGCGAAAGTGTATCAATTGAAGATCGCGACTCGAGTAGCAGCCAATTAACGATCTGATGGATTAATCGCGCAACATACACGAGAGCAAATTTATATTGTAATAAGGCGGCGTGCGAAACGTTGCAAGACAAAGAAAAAACAACAACGTTGTTCACGTCGCGCTTCGAACTTGATCAATCGTTATCCTCCAACGGGGAAGTAAGAATGTATGCCAAAATTGGCTCGTTTTTTATCAGCGATCACTTTCAAGCCGTTCCATCGACTTTGAGCGTGTTGGAAAAGCGCAACCCGGCGCCTTCACCAATATTCTAACCTAAAAATGTTCAAATCAAATTTCGATGATAAACAATCACACATGACCTCGATTGGATACAATAAATCTATCAATGGTAAATAATAAAACATACAGTAATCGATACATGAATACAAGCGTATTAAGTTACACAGAAAAAATAAGTTTGTAATTGATTGATGATTATTAATATTGGAGTTGTATGTAAAATCAAGAATACAATGTGGAAACGCATTGGCACGCATCCAATACGTTGAATTTCTAGGTCATACAACTTAACAACATCAACACGCCACAAAAAAACGCCGCTTTAAAAATAACTTTATTGGATGTTGTAATATGTGTAATAAATAATAAATCATAACCTATAAAAGAAACGGCTAATTTGATGATTGTGGGAGGAATTGCATGCAACAAAACGGGTTCTCATAATATGTCGTTCTCTACCTTGTTTCCGCACTGGCATGATCGTCGAACTAATCCGCACAAAACACACACAACAATAACAGTTTTTTTTCTTGGTTAGGAAATGCAGCACTCTTGTGTATAAAGGGGGGCCCTTTCGGATGCAAACACGCGCACACGTATAGCCGTCACCGAACCACAAACGAAATACGATCAAGTCGTCACATCGATGCGGGTTAGAAATGCGTCCGCAATTTGATAATCGTCTAGCACGTTTCTCGTTTTTTTTATTCGTATTATTTATTATTGTTTTTTTTTCGCTCGTAGCGTGTAGGTCAATATGGCGTTTGGTTTTAACGATTGGTTATTATCGTACACGTCATGGATCGTATCTAAGGGTTGCTTTTTGTGCGATCAGCTGGTTGGCGTTCGTGATGAGCGTGCCATCTGTCTGCCGAACGATGAATGTGGGGGAGGGGGCCGTCGCGACGCCGATTACATCTAGCGTTCGGGCTGGGAATGTGGCGTGCGTGAAGGCAATCATGCATGCTGATTCGAGCATATAAAATTATTTATTTATGTAATCGTTAAATTGTATTTAAAACCCCTAACATAAAACCAGCCATTTAATACTCGTATAATTTATGCGCTTTTAGATTACAAATGATGATAATGAGCTAATAAAATTATCAATTAATATAAAAACACTATGTTCTAATACTAATTTAGCACCGCAACTACAGGCTTTTTAAGTGATTTGATTTATAGGTGGTGGAACAATAATGTTGAGATTCTAACCTATTCTTATAGATTTGAAAATTCGTGTTTGGCTGAATTAACAACTTACGTGTTGAATAAACATGTTTTATTTTCTAATTTTATCAGTGCTTTCATCTAAGAGAATAATGTTAATAGCAGTTCTTGCTCAAAAAGAATAATTACGTACACAAATTTTAAATAAATGCGAATAATTTGCTTAAAAGCATACATAGAGAGAAATTTGAGTTGTATAAAAATATCATTTTGGTTAAAAATAGAAAATCTAGATTAAAATCATAATACGTGCTGGTTAGTAATAAAAGAAAGAACAAATTATAAATTTAATATGATATATCAACAAAATAAGCTAGCTACCTTTATAATTAAAGTTTTGAATTACATGCATAATGGAAATACTATAAATTTAAATAAAATAGACGAAACAGTAATGAAAATGCTTGGCTGGCTGACACATTTTTATTTAACTAATTTCGGTTTTCGCCACCATCAGGACAGGTGAGTTCTGATAATGGCGAAGACGAAACTGATTTAACCATGTTGATGCAACAATTTTAACAAAAATGTGTCAACAACCAGGAATTTTCATTACTTCCTCGTTTATTAATCATGACTGACCTAGAGAATGAAACACAATTTCTGAATATTATAAAAGAGCTTTTCAATTTAATTCAGGTAAAATAGTAGAAAGTGAAAGAGGTCTGAATAAAGGAAAGTATTAGAAATTTAATAAATAGTGCGTAAAGTTAATTTTGACGGGTTGTCCCGCTGTGCGATCTTAAAAGAGAGCTGCTTTGGTATAAAATAAGCCGTATTTTTCTGTAAAAGCGGGAAAATTTTTAAATTGCGCTATATTGCCTGTTGCCAGTAGAGTTCTTTGTAGTCACATAACGGGGAAACCCGTTAAAATGCTAACTTTACGCATCACACCTAAAATTTTAATATAATAAGCCACTTTCTAATTTAAAGTTTTGAACAAAGGCATTGTACTCTAAAAGATTTTAAAACATTCACAATAACAATAATTCAATAAATTTAGTTTATCCTAAAAAGGTTTTTTAATTAATTTCAAATAAAAAGAATAAAGCGTGAAAACAACACCTAAAACGATCAAAGCATTAAAAATTTAAAATTATCAACAAATTTAGATGCCTTTGCATTTAAAGTTTTGAACTATGGCAAATACTAAAAGCAATTTTAAAAACATTCATAATAAACGCTCATCCAATAATAATTTTGTTTTCTAAGGCTTTCTAATTAAGTACAAATAAGATGTGCTGCTTTATGATATGCAGAATTCACTTTAAGCTAGAACTGATAGTAACATATCTACTGATCTAATATTTTTTACCCAAAAATAGCCTTCACCTATAATTTCTCATTTTGTTTAACATTCACTAAATAATAAAATTACATTTTAAATCTAACATATACATAAATAAATTAATTGTTGAGCTGATTATCATCATCCAATTAACGAAAACCCAGGTAAGATATGATTTTCTTCGTTGCAATCTAATTTATATATATAATCTCAAATTTCAATTTTAAAATTAAATTTCTTATTATAATATATACAATATATATTATAATATTAATATTATTATAATATTAATAAAACAGTTAAAAAAGTTACAGAAACACTGTCACGCTCAATGTCAATAAACTGAAATGCATAATTTTCAAACTATAAATTACATTGCAAATAATCGTCGAAAATCAACAATTCAGAATTCGTATAATCTAAAAGTTTAAAAAGTCAGTCTTTTTTAAAAATAAAAATCAATCGCCGCATTTTTTAGGGTGAGAAATCCTCACCGATTTGTACAAAATTATGACTTAGTAGTTCCAACGATGTGGCGCGTTTCTTTGGATCGTGCTGGAAACAGCGATCGAGGAAGTCGTGCCCCTCGTCGATGAGCGAATCGGGAACATGCGGCCGCTCACCCATTCCCACCTTGAACATGATCTGATAGTTCGAATCGAATTCAGCCCATGGACGCTGCAAGAAATAATTCATTACGATATGTTTATTTACATGAGTTGATATATCAAACCTTGCCAGACGCCATTTCGACGACGCAACAACCCACCGACCATATATCGGCGGCGCGTCCATGTCCATCCACCGACGTCTTCATAAACATCTCCGGCGCCATGTACGCTTGCGTGCCGACAAAGCCCTGCAACTCACCGGGCATTGTCACGTGCGACTTGATCTTGACCGCACAACCAAAGTCTCCAATCTTCAAACAATTGCCCTCTTCGCTAAGAAAGATGTTCGCCGTTTTGATGTCGCGATGCACGATTCCATGTTCATGTAGGGCGCATACGCCGCTTACAAGCTGAAATGTATAGCGGCGAATCAGCAGCTCGGGAAGACCGGATTCGGTAGCTGCCACCAGCGATTCGAGCGTTCCCTCCGGACAGAATTCCATAAAGATCAACATCTCCTCCTACAAATTTAGTATATAATGAGAAAAAGATGCAAATGTCAGAAAAAATAATAAAATACTAAAATGTGAGATAATAAAGCAAAAAGCAACACCGTCCGTTTACCATTAAATATTTCACCACGACACTAGTGTAGAAATATTTATGTTATGTTATAAGTAAATAAACCATAAAGTTTAATATCACAATGTAATGTCAACTTGCCACCAAGATCAAAAGAAAAATTGAGATATTGCAATTTAAAGTAGGCTTATTTAGCGTTCATTGATGGTTACCATGAAGACAGCAAGCAAAAATTTTTGAAGTTTAATCGTGCAACTTTTTATGGTTGAGTTTTATAAAAATGGAAATAGAATACAGAGTCAACTTGTACGTTTCCTGAAGTAGCCCAATGTTAGAATTGTTTAAATATTGTTATATTTAATCTGTTTGCTATTTACTTATATCATAATAAAGCTGAAGGCTAAATTTATTAATAAATTTTAAACGCTAATCTGGATTAATTGGATTATTTACTTTTTTGACTGCTGGCAATTCTCTGCGCTAAACCCATTTTTTCACTGATAAAAAATCGCCTACTTCGCGTACTAAAATTAATGAAGAAATGTCAACTTTTTTTGACAATTCTAGAAAAATAATTTAATTATATGCTTTTATATTAACTTGCCTTGTTTGTCAGTAAGTCGAATGTTAGTCATTCGGTCAACATTTCATGGATAACTAGATTATTTTCATGAAGCAAATAATTTTAATTAATATTGAACAATAATTAAGTATAAAAATATTTTTATAAATTACAAATAAGTTCTTATATATTAATAATTAGGGGGCCCGTAGATGTGTATATAAAAGCATATTATTTTTTTTTATCATTCAGTTATTTATATAGCAATTATATGAAGATTTAAAATGTCAGTTACTTTTGGGACACCCTATCCTATACAAAAAGAATCCTCGAAAGCATTTGTTGTCTCGAAATCTCGTTCTTGTACAGATGTAATAACTGGCATACACTAACGATAGAAACTATTAGACATGTTTCATCTATCTAAGCTAATGAACATTCAACTTTAACCAAATATTAATTTACCGTTTTCATTAAGTAAACGATGTTGTGCAAGTTTACAAACCAGGCAGTATTAATTAATTGAAGGCAAAAACATGAAACGTGTTATTTTAATGCTGTTTGTAAACTGCAAACCTAAAATTAATAGCTCAATAAACAAACGCAATTACCTTGTGTATCTCCAGTCCATAGTAGCGCACCAAATGTTTGTGTATAATTCCCTCCATGATCTTAATCTCTTCGCTAACCTTGCGCACGGTATTCACATCATTCGGTTGCAGTGCCACCTCTTTCACAGCCATCATTTCACCCGTATCATTATTCACAGCAGTGTACACCTTCCCGAAACGTCCCTGTCCAATTTTGATACCGCGCTGCCAGCTAAATTGTACGTTGCGCCGTCGAATGTGCTTGTTGGTCGGCTCCTTGCTAATCACCCGCCCGATCAGACACTCCTCCTGCAGCTTGCCGTCGAGCGCCACGTCCAGACTGTACACGGCGTCTTTAACGCGCTCAGAGCGCAACGCCGGTGTAATGATGATTTTATTGACACAATTTGTCGGCGAGTCAATTGTGTCAGGAACAGTGCGCTCGCTATAGCGCCGAGTAGCGCTACGTTGGCTTTTGTAGGTAGGACGGGTGGACGGCGAAGAACCACGTGAGCGTGGAAACCGATTCAGATCAAGCGTTGGTCGCGGCGAAGCGCTATGAAATCCCGAATCGGGCGTCGATGGCGCCGTCGTGCCAATCACATGCGAAATACACCGGTCCATATTCAGTTTCAGCTCCTCGAACTCGTCGTCGGTAAGAAAACGCGTATACTGCGGCTCGCACACGGTGAGCAAAAAGTCGAGACCTTGGAAGGCCCAGCGTGGACGCTTGCCACGACCGCGTTCACATCGCTCCAGAGCGAATTTCATCCATAAATGCGCGAACTGCACCATGCTCTTAGTAAGAAGCTGTTTGCGCTCGGTTGGCACAAACTCAGACATCTCTTTGTAGAATTCGAAGCCGAAGCGGTAGCCTTGCATGAGAATCTCACGACAGCGCGATATGAACGAGGCACGCTCAATTTCGTCGAAGTGATCGAGCGTTGGCTGATCGCAAAGATTCTGAACGGTTTCAATCGCCTTCGGAATGGTGCATTTCAGCGTCAGCACGTAACTCTAAAAATCAAATTCATTTTATTAGTAACCTTTAATTATTTATTTTAACTGTTTTATTTAATCATTAAAATTTCTCTATAAACCATTTCGTAACAGTTTCGACAGATTTGTACTAACGCCTTCGGAGTATGCATAAATGATTTAGTTGCGAGTTTACTTTTATTATCCTCGTTTTATCAGACATATTGATTATTCGTCACTCTGCACTTAGGTGTTAGAAAAATCAAAATAAAACCTATAAAATATCTTCTTCTTGGGACGACTGATTTGGATCGTTTTTGCTACGTTGAACATCAATCCAATTTGATCTTTCCATGCGTTAAGTACCATTTCTTTATTAAGGTGGAATCGTTTTTATTAGCCAACAATTTTTTCCAAAAACCACCACCAAAATTTTGATTAATTAAAAGACATTCCAAAATGTTACATAAAATTCTGAAGGGCAACCTGTCAAACTAAAATATAGCTTTTTACGACAAGATATCCTTATTTTTTACTAAATATTTGTTGCGATATCTTTTAAGATGGTTCTAACTTTAATAAATAGTAAATTATTCTTTCTTTAAAAAGAATACTGACAAGTTGTCCCTCAGTAGCCTTTTGATAGCACTCTAGATTGTCAATTTTTTGTTAATCAGTAATATATAAAAAGTTTTAACTCTATCCATGTATTGATATTAGTTGAGTCCCAGAAGAGTCCTAGAAATTGTAACTTTAATAAAAAAATATTCTGACTAACTTAATCAAATGGTGAGCTTCTGAAGATGGCAATCTAAGTAAACTTGTCGAAAGCTGTTAAGAAATAATATAATTTATGTAGTACTTATAACGATTATTTAAACTAGATTGTTATATTAAGTTAGAAATAAGTAAATTAGCTCACTTTAAAATCCTCCATTTTAATGGAAATCCCACTTTTAAGTATTGTTTTCGCAAACGAGATAATCTTAATGCTTAATTCGCGTTCCTCAGTGAACAACGCCTGCAATTCCCGATAGAGCACGAACAAGTTCTGCCTGGAGAAACAATCATTTCATTTTATACAGTTTGAAACACTCGAATTAATATTAATTTGCATAATTACTTGCGATTATGATCCTCCTCCTTCGTATTAATTTCGACAGCAATTTCATTAATCCGTGACATCAGCCGCGTCCCAATTCCACTCAACATCTCCCCGAGAATGGAGACAAATTTCACCGCTGCGTAATTGCCCACATTTGGAATACGCTTCATTACGTCGCACACGAAAAACCATTCATCCTCTAGCAGGCTCTTCTGGAAGCAGTCGTGCTGCAGCATCGCCCATATACCAACATAATCCAGATAATCTTTAAATAGAGCAAGAAGACTATCGTCGAATGCATCGATGCTGCGTTTGTAGTCGTCGCAACGCTCGTTCTCTATCACGGTGAAAATATTCAGTACGATACGATCGCGTTGCGTTACCGCAATTTTGATACCCTCTTTGAGTTCGCGCATTAGCTGGCGCACGCTAAGCGGCGATGGATTTACAGGTTTTTGCTCCAAGCGCATACGAAGGAACTCGTGCGTGACTTCAAGCGGCACGGCGCTAAGAAATAGGAAGGATGCCTTGTAGCTGGGTAAACTTAGTGCTTGTGCTTCAGGACTCCAGCAACCATAACGTATTAATTCAGCGACTTGATCGTTCGCCTGCTCCTTGAAGACGTCATCGCTTGATGGTTTTTCAAGTGTGATTTGAGCTTTATACAATACATGCTGATGCAACCGCTCCAAGAAGCTCATACTCTTGCTCAGTCCGCGTGTTTTAAGTATGTTTTCGATGTAGCGTCGATACGGCATTTTATTTTCGATCAAGTTTGATATAACGCTCACATTGTAGATGTCTAAGTGATCGAAGTGCATCGAATCCGCTGATGAATTACTTTCGCTCGGACTCGAGTCCATTGAATTGCCAATTACATTCCAACTATCAAGACATATTAAGAGCTTACCCAATATGACGAGCTTTAATCGCTGGTGTTTTGTCATATTGTACCACAAGCACATCGCCTTTACGCGTCCTACAAACTCAGCGCTTTGATAGATAGGAAATAGCTCAGCAAAAGCGCGTGATGATGGGAATAATGCCTCGGTAGCTTCTAATTGGCCAAGTAAGGCTTCGACTTCCTTCAATGCGGTATTTTGCGCCTCCATACAGCATTCGCAGTACATGGATATGCAATTAGTGCACTTACACTTCGTCACAAATTTGTAATTCATTATCGTGTCGAGTAGAGGAGCGACTGATTCACGCGCTTCGCATAGGTAGGTGTCCTGTTCTGACATGGTGCGATCGGCATGCCAAGCTTGCAGTTCCAGCCAGATAAGGTCTTTAACTTCAGTCTGCCACATCACCTCCTCCTTGCTCAACTAAAATAATCAAATTGTTAACGGATAACCTATATGAATAAACAAAGAGAACATTTTACTAACGTGTCGACGTGTGGTGCGTTCCTGCGTGGTTTTATCCCCGCATCCCATCTTGATCAGCTTGCTGAGCGTCTTGTGGAAGTCGACGCGCGACGGTGGACATTCATCGAAATCGCCGGTCCCCTTTGGGGACTCGGCCGAGTTCTTGCGCTGATAAAGTGGTCGATTGTTCAATGCTAGCGTTGTCACCCGTCGCGAGCACAAGCTCATAAAGCGCTTGCAACTGGCGATGCGGCGCGGCTGCGGCGTATTGACCGCTTCGGCTTCGACGTCATGATGAGCTGCATGTTGAGCGCTGGCAATGTCCAACTTCAAATCGCGCTCCGAACCACGTAGCAACTTTAAACTTCGCTTATCGTTTCGTTTAGAACCTACATAAACAAATGCGTAATTACCATTAGCTGTTGGATTAATTATAGTCACCGTTTTCTGCCTCGATGGTATCCGCTTTCAATATTAGCTCGTCAAACATGTTCGTGATGGTGTTACGACGCTTCAAAAATCGCTTCGCCATCTTTGGCGAATTCTTTACCATCGCACTGTAATTCAATTAGTTTTAATTTAATATCACACAAATCATCCATTTTCTAATTACCATAGATTTTCCTTATCTCTGCATTTTCTCTCCTTGTACTTTCGCAGCTGTCTGGTTCTGGGCGGTGTTTTCCCGTAGCAATCATACTCCTCCTGTTTGTAGCTAAATTATGTAAACAACGTTGTGTAACAATTATTGATAAGAGCGGTATTTTAATATTTAATTTACCCACCATTCATCATCTGAGTAATCATTATGATTACTTGACATATTGCCGGAGTGTTTCGGTAGTTTTTTACTGACGATTATCTATCACATATCGTTGCTTTATCGATTGTTAAATGTTAATAA
>JARJDW010019246.1:0-15275 GCA_030264715.1 Adinopsis sp. GC000173 | reverse complement strand
CTATTCCAACTGCGTATTAATTCATTCTTTTAATCAACAAGGTGGCTTGTTCAGTATTATCATAAAAACGCTTTTATTAATCTATTTAATTTGTGTTTTTAGGTGCATTTGAGCCGTTTTTGCGCAATTATTTTGACGCATTCAAATTTCAAACGCTCACAACAGGTGAATTTCGATGCTTTTTCGAACAATATTTTGCCGATGTGGCAAGTCTAAGTAAAGTCGATTGGAATCGATGGTTGTATGCGCCTGGAATGCCACCAGTAATCATCAATTATGATACAACATTAATAAACGCCGTTTATGCGTTAAAAGATCGTTGGCTGAATTGGGGCGTTGATGATTTGCCGCCGCTAAATAAAAGCGACTTCAACACGCAACAGATGATTCAATTCCTACAGTTACTCTTGCAGGAAGATGCACAACCGATTTTCAAGCTGGAAAAGTTCGAGCAGCGATTTCATTTAACAAATGTTAGAAATGCAGAGATAAAGTTTCGCTGGCTTCGTCTTGGGATTAAGGCGCATTGGCAGCCGGTGATAACACCGGCGATTAATTGGATTAACGAAGTTGGAAGATTGAAATACTCGCGACCGATATATCGAGAACTTTACAAATGGGAAGATGCTCGTGAACTTGTTGTCAGCAATTTTAAAGCACATAAATTAGTGATGATGAGCATTTCCGCATCAAGCATTGCAAAAGACTTAAATCTAATAAATAAATAAATATTTTGTACATTCCATTGCATTATTAAAGTTTGTTTTTAAGTATATTGTATTAATAGAGTAAATTAAAAAAAATAAAATATTAATTATTTAAAAAAAAGTAATGTAACGACACGCGGGATTCCCAAGCGGTCACCCATCCAAGTACTAACCGCGCCCGATGCTGCTTGACTTGCCTGATCGAACGAGAAGGCGTAGACCAGCATGGTATGATCGTTACACACTTCCTTATCTTCAAATTCACTAAATAAACTGCACGTGTGCAATCTACATAACCTCAAAATTACTTGAAACATAAATATTGCAAATAGTGCAACTATAATAATGAATCCAGATCAAGAAGAAGAGATTGAAGCGATAAAATCTATTTACTTAGATGATTTCTCGCAAGAAATTGATTCGTATGTGATAAAAATTTCACCAGATGTTAAACTGTACATTACGTTAAATGAAGATTATCCCACTAATAGTCCACCTACTTATCAACTCTTAGCTCCATCAATATCAAAGCAAACCAAAGAAATAATAGCACAAGGATTTGATGATATATATATGTAAGTAACTCGTAAAGCAATGCTAAAATATTTTATTTCAAGATTAGAAATAATTTAGGACAGCCCTTATTGTTCCAATGGATTGAACGGCTTAAAGAGATTCTAGATGAGAATGAAGCACAAGGTGAAGATAAAGAAACAGAAGCCGAGGTAGAAGTTATCGAAGATAAGTTGGAACATTTAAATGTTAAAAGTAATTACGATTTTTTCCATGGCCCTTTAATACAAGATAGAAAAAGCACATTTCAGGGACATGTCTGTTCGATAACGTCTGAAGATGATGTTAGGTATACCTAAATTAATTTTGTAGTATAATTGTTGAAATTTGATATTCAATCCGTTAATATTTATAACGAGTATCGTATAGTATTTTCGTAAAGATATGCTGGTGGTGCTTTCATAATACTTCAGTGTTTGGCTTGATTTTATTTCAATCATTATCAAGGAGAGCTGTAGAAAAGAATTTACGCTTATCACAGCATTAAACATCAACTGAAACCTTAGATCGAATGCAATTAGAACTTCAGTGCTTGCCTTTCTTTAATCTAAGCAACACCAGCACGTTTTCATGAAAAAACTATTCTTATAAATATTAAAGCAGTGGATATCAAATACTACTAATTGTTCTCATTACAAGTTATTTTTGCCTATATTTTTCTGTTAATGTATTTTTTAAATTTACAGGAAAGCTTTAAATAGTTTGTTAGAAAATCGCAAAATTGCACAAGCAACACACAACATCACAGCGTATAGGGTAGAAAAGGATAACAATATTGTTCAGGTAAATATAAGTAAATAGTTTAATTATGTATTTTTTAATTCTTTGCGTTGTTAGGATTGGGATGATGATGGTGAAACACACGCGGGAGGAAGACTACTTCATCTGCTCCAAATATTGTCCGTAAGGAATGTGTTCGTTGTTGTGACAAGATGGTAAGAAAAGATAAAAATTATAATTAATAAAATTTCAACTTATATTTATTGCACAATTGATTCAGTAAACTCTAATTATTGACAATAACAACATTTTCAGGTACGGTGGAATACATCTAGGGCCTGACCGATTTCGGCACATCAATAACGCAGCTAGACAAGTGCTTGAAGCCGCTGGCATTATTAAAAAATGACGAATTGTAATAAATGCTAAAGCTCATTTTTGTTTTTCTGTGCGCTTTCATTGATATTAATCTGTTTCGTCAAATTCTGCATCATTTCCACGTCAAACTCATCATCGACCGTGTTTAAAATCTCTTCAACAATTTCATCGGGCGGCGGTGGATCCATGACAATCGGTTCGCGAATTCGCAGCAATGTTTTCATAACCTGTTCATTGACTTCGGCGATATCCCATTCGCATACGGGATGCGTGCCAATAATGATGGGAATTCCCGGTAAATCTATGTTCGGATAACCATAGGCGTTATTCTTTGGCAACGATCCTTGCAGCTGCACCCATACTTCATAGATCAGCTGGCACGTGCTGCATCTCCAGTATTGCGTTGTCGGAAATAAATCGGAATCAGCACGTAACACGCAATAGAATTCCTGAGTACCTCGTAAAACATCGATCATTCGCGGAATTCGACACACATCTGTTCGGATCGTTTTAATGTCGTAGTACGGTTTACTACTTCTAAATATTGAAAAAAGTTATAAATACATTACTTATTAGAAAAACACACTTGGTAAAGATTCGTAAATGTTTATAGTAATTATGAAAATGGTTTGCTGAGTTTGCAGTAACCTTTCTCAATTTTATTATAAATATGCAACCTGTTTGATCGATGTGGTATTATTGTATTGAAAATTCTATTGCTTGCGAAGTTTTGACATGTTAAAGCTAAGAAATGTACATAATGGGAAGTCTCCGAAAGTGTCGAAAATACTTAAATTAAATATTAGATGACCAGATAGTTCTTTCTAGGTTTTCTTTTGATGTAGGAAAAGTTCTAGGAAAATGAGAGAGGATGCCCCCTCGGTTTTTATGGAGCAAGTTCTTTTTTAATCAATAGCATCTATTATAAGAAGAAATGAATTTGCAATAAATTAGGTCTTATGATACTATTAAGGATAACAAATTTAGGGGTTATAGAAGATTTTTTAAAGGATATGGTACCTTCTGTCTAAAAATTTTGCAGTGCAACTCTAAGAGAATGATCTACTGCGTCATTATGATGGAAAATTTATGTGGCATTAGAAATGATGCATAGTAAACAAAAGTAAGAATTTTTTTCTAATCTCAAGCCGTAGCTGCAATGAAGAGAATTCGCAAAGTTTCGCAAATTTCCGTTTGATTTCCTGCGTTTAATCGGCCTATTTGTCGTGGCTGATTTAAACGAGTGCTAAGAATAATATAATATACCTATATGATTGAAATTTTGTTTGAGTACTTAAAATAGATACCAGTAATTGAAAATAACCTCCTTAAGTAGCAATGGTACACTATTTTTGAGCTTAGAAGAACTTTTCTTATAGTGAAAATAAACTTATTGGTTACCTATAGATTAACTAGTTTATCTGTGATTTTACTTCATAATTTAGTCATATTGAAAACTCTTACCTATAAATTTCAATTTGTGTTAGAAAGAATATGATACCACCAAATTGCACCGACGATTGATTGTTGATGGTGCAAACAAGCGGTATTTGTTGACCAGCTGCAACACCGCAAAGTGGCAACCAAACTGTGAGTGTTACCGAGCCTAAATTCATAAAGCCAAACTTGTATTTTCTAGTTACGGAGCGTTTGGCTTCAATTAATAAATGCGGTTCATACTGCAGGTTGCGATACGCTTGAATTTCGATTTCCTTCGTATGAACACCAATTAATTCTTCCTCCGATTTAATAATTACTTTCGCTACGTATCTAAAATAATTATTTATTATATTTTGTTTAATTTTATATCAAAGTAATAACTTTATCGTTCCAAGTTCGCCTTTGAAAGTGGCCGGCAAATGTCCGGGCAGTTTACACTTGAACGGATAGTAATAATTCTTCTTTTCCATAATGACTTCGGTCCCATCATTTCCCGCCAGCGTGTGTCTGCAATAGAAGAATACCTCATTGCCGTTAAACAGTTCCGGCTGTTTGAATTTCAGGCAGCGCTTTGACGGTGCCTTCCACGAGCACTGCGCCTTTCCGCTAATCTCAATGTATGCGTGCGTCAAAAATAATGCCGTTTGCACTTTAATTTTCACATCACCCGAAATGTTTTCGCGCGGATGTATTACATCATTGTGAAGTAAAATTTCAACGCTGTAATCAAACAATTCCATAACATTTAAATAACTAGAATTTCATAATTTTTGTGTATTGTATTTGTAATTTACCTTGTCAAAGTTAATGTCAATTAAGTTGGAAATTAGAATTGAACCGTAGCTGCGGTATTAAATATAATATGTACAGCTTTACTCCAATAAGAATTGGGATCACGGGCTATTGACAATACTTTTGCAGTTAAAATCGAAGTTGATCAATTTTTGTGCTATGAATTCTTCTTATCTCGAATGATTTTTAATTAAGTTGGACATTAGACATGTCCGCCCGTTATGTTTGTAAATATTTACAACTTGTCTATTCTAATAAGAATTAGGATAAAGCTCTATTGACAACTCATATACAGTCCAAGTTGAATTTGATTAGTTTTAGGAACACTTGTTCTACGAACTCTTCGTGTGTCATAGAGATTATTGTTAATTGGGAATAAGAATTGCTTCGCAATTACGTTCCTATACGAATTAGGACCAAGCGCTGTTGTTAATATATCTTGCTTAACACGATCAGCGGCCTCTCGCTTAACTAGAAATGCATTATTTATGCTTTATTTTGATTGGCATATGCTCATTTTTATTTAATTCCTGCAAACCCGGGCCCTTTTAAGAGCGCAGGCCTGAGTTCCATAGAATACACGAAACACCGGTATAGTTACACCACTGCTCTATACAATCCCAGTGTGCAATACAGAGCAAAGTCTGTTTTACTGTTAATCAATTTGCGAATAAACTTTTTGTAAAAATCTTAAAAGTCATGTAACTTAAACATTTCATTGTAACGACGCAATTTAATCGTTTTTACATTACTCGAATACATAATTAACTTAACGACCTTGACGACTAATCCATTCAAAAATTCTGTTTACATACAATACATGTTTTGGAGATTTAACAACAGCGGAAAATAATTGATAATTCAATAAGAAGCTTCTGAAATAAGAAATCATGCGCTTGAGATAAATATGTTTATCATCATTTCACTCACTCTTACTTTAATATTACTAGCGATAAGTCCAATTCGGCTCAGTAACATCCCAAGGTCGAATAAATATTTTATCATGTATATTTATTTACGTTATTTACCAGTCGACTAGCAGCTTCTAATCTATACGAAGCACACGATGTCTAGCAAAGGTAAAATAACTCTCACATAGTTGTTTTTAATTATTAACGTTTTTTAACCACAGGACCTGGTTACGCATCGCCTTTGGATGCCATGAAAAATGGCCCAAGAGAGGAGTTGTTGTACGTTTGTTGCATCCAGCCAAATCAATCGCCAACGAAAACCGATTTTCTTGCAACCGTCGATGTCGATCCAAAATCACCAACATATTGTCAAGTTTGTATTGTATATTGTCAATTTGGGGGAGAATGGGGCATATGTGGACATTAGTAGCTGTAGGTTAAATGTTCATTCTTAGAGGTTTGTAAAGAATGAAGCTATACAACCACTAAAATAAGGATGGCCGTCCACACATTTACGTTTTGGGCATGACAAATTGTTCACATGTATCCCCTTCTTGGCCTTTTTATGTAGATAGTAGTACTTGCAGGTTAAATTTTCCTTCTAAGTGTTTGGCGAAAGGGAAATTAAACAATCACTGAAAACATATGAATTGAAGAGAAATGTTTAGGATTTGTGCATGCTTAAATGTCCACATGTGTCCCCTACTCTCTTAAAACTTCTTATACCTTCTATTTTCCGTAGATTATCCATCGTATGTAGGGGAAATTAAGCAATCACTGAAAGTAAGGTGGCAGTTCATATGTGATTTGCAGAAAAATGTTTAAAATTTGTGCATGCCTAATTGCGCCCCTTCTCTCCCCTATTACAATTTCTTACATTTTCCTTTTTCCTCAGATCATTCATCGTATGTACACCGAGCAGATGAACGATGAGCTGCACCATAGCGGTTGGAATATCTGTTCGAGCTGTCATGAATCAACAGGTTGTTGTACGAACGTGGTGCGAGACAAAATGATTCTACCATGTTTGCGCTCCAGCCGCATTTTGGTCGCCGATTTGAGCAAAAATCCACGCGCTCCACAGCTGCACCACGCCATCGACTCATCCGAGATGTTTGCGTTTGATTGCTCCTTTCCGCATACCGCTCATTGTTTAGCGAGCGGGGAAATAATGGTATCGATTATGGGCGATAAGAATGAAAATGGAAAATGCGATTTTATTCTCGTTGATGGAACAACGTATAAAATAAAAGGTGTTGTAGTGTATTACATTGTTGAATGTTATGTAATGTTTAGTATATTAATGTTTTAGGAACGTGGACGAATGGCAAGCGTGCTAAATACGGATACGATTTCTGGTATCAACCGTATCATGACGTGATGATTTCCACGGAATGGGGAGCGCCTAAGTATTTCAAAAATGGATTCCATCCAAGCCATGCCGGTGATGCTGAAATCTATGGAACAAGTTTGAACTTTTTCTCTTGGAGTAAGCGCGAATTGATTCAAACCATCGATTTGGGGATGGATGGATGCGCACCTCTAGAGGTTCGTTTCTTACATAATCCCAAGGAAGCGCAAGGATATGTAGGTTGTGCAGTAAACGCAAATATTTACAGGTTTGTATTTGCTTATTGCAATTCTGATAAGAATTTTTCTCAATTGAGTCTAGGAATTATAAAAATAGGTAAAGTTGTTTCATTTTAGATATAGATAGTTGATTAGCAAAGGTACAACTCTAGTTTATAATGCGAAATGAAAAAATTTTGAACTTGTTCACTCTTGCGAATTAACTATCTATATTTAAGAATCAACACCTAGATTATTTTTTCACGCACTAATTTATTTAGTTTTCTTGCTGACAAACGAAGTAATTATTCTACTTACCTTTTTTTTAACGAGAATAGCAACATTTTTGCATTGTTATTTACTTACTTTTCGGCGTTGGTGACTGTTTGGCAGTTGTTTATGTTGTACGCTTCGCCTTTTTTCGAGTTTTGGCAGCTTTGGCTTCTTCGTGAGGCCGTGATTGCTTTGGTGGCCGTCTTGACTGCTGCATGCTGTTTTTCGGTTGTTTTATTCGCTTCCGTGGGCAGTAGACGGCGATTTTATTCCATAGGCGGTCGTTTTTCTTACTAGCGGTGCCTTCTTGGCGGCCGAAGACGGTTTCAAGAGGCTTCAAGATTTCTTAAGTTTAAATAAAATTAAATGTCAATGTTTAAAATCGTTCACTATAAACACACTGCGGTAAAATTTCAAAACTTTTACTTTAATTTTAATAAAATATCACACTTGTTAAGTAATTTATGCGTTGATAATTCGTCCATTGGCGCATATATTACCAAAATGTAATTATAAATTGATCCCACATTACAACATGAATAAACATGTTCGTAGGTTTTACAAAGGCGAAACTGGAAAATGGGAGGCTAAGAAGGTGATTGATGTGAAGCAGAAGAAAGTTTCAGGCTGGTTAGGACCTCATATCCAAGGTAAAGTTGCATAAATAAAAAAAATAGAATTTTTCATGCTTATTTCGATATTTTAGGCATGGTAACAGATATATTAATTTCGCTCGATGATAAATACTTGTATTTCACAAATTGGTTGCATGGAGATGTTCGTCAATACGATATTACAGATAGGGATAACCCGAAATTGACTGGTAATATGAGATTCCTTCAAATTAATGATTTAAATTAAATAACAAAAAAACATTTTTATTAGGTCAAATATTTTTGGGTGGAAAATTACTGAATGATTCTACGATTAAAGTTCTCGAGGATGAAGAATTAAGTGCACCACCTACACCGGTTATAATAAAAGGTAAACGCTTGAAGGGAGGTCCGCAAATGTTGCAATTGTCCTTGGATGGAAAACGTCTGTACGTAAGTAATAGCTTATTCTCTCCATGGGATAAGCAATTCTATCCAGACGCCGTGGAGAATGGCAGTTACATTGTTAAAATCGATGTTGATATCGTCAACGGAGGAATGAAATTGGATACCGAGTTTTTGGTTGATTTCAAGGAGGGCCCGGACGGACCAACGCTGGCGCATGAAATGAGGCAAGCTTAATTAAGCAAACATCAATTAACAATTAATTCGAAAATAACATTATATTGCAGATATCCTGGAGGTGATTGTACATCCGACATTTGGCTTGCAAATGAATAGATTTACAATTAAATATAATTTCATCTCAAAACATTTATGTTAATTGATAAAAACATACTATTTTTTAAACGAAATAAATATAATTCAAAAAAAGAAAAAAAAAACAAAATTTTGAATAAATCTAAATAACATTATAATGGAAAAACTTGTTTTAGCTTAAAATTATCAGACTTTAATGCGAATTATTCAACGTGACATTAAATAGATCACCAGCGGATGGAAGAGGCGGGAGTCCTCCTGTGACATCTGGCAATGCTGTTAAATCAGGTAAATTTTGTATGTGTGATTTTAATTCTTGACGCACGTTGTACACTTTTGACAATTTATCTTGATATTCCTACAACAAAAACAAATACTTTACTTAGTAATAAAATATATGCAGTAATGCATCGGTTAATAATAATAATAGGAATAAATTTAATTAAAATGTGTTGGAGTAGTTATCTTGTAGTTAAATAAAGATTTAATTAAAAAGACGATAACATTGAAAGAACTTGTGGTTGATTACAAAATTTATTTTTTATTTTTAATTTGAACTGGATTATCTCAATTTATTCTGTCCGTTTATAGTATGCAACAAAAATATTTTTCTCTTATCTTCATTAATATTTATTTTATAATATATTGTCTATCCTTATTTTGTGAGCAAAATTCAAATTTTTAAATATAAATTTTATATATTTTTTTACTTTTGTAGGCTAATTTACATGTTTAGAATAGACATTGCCTCAACTCCGTACTTTACGAGCTCACTATTTGACAATGCTACGTTGTAAATAAATTTTTATTGATTATGTAATATTGTGTATTGGTTTAAATTTATCAAAATAACTTTTGAAAATGTAACACAGGTATTCCCTGGTTAACGTTGTTGGTAGGTACAGCAACATGAGCGTACAGCGCTAAACGGGTTTTTTGCATTATACGAATGTATCGCAGTACACTTGTGATACTCAAACGTGAATATGTAACTGAATTGGTAAAATGTGCTTTCCTCGAAATTATCTTTATTAATGAATAAACACCCTCTCGCGGGTATCATTATATTCTGTCTTCATTTCTTATACTATATAGAAATGAATTTCTGTAGCTTAACGCGAGTTTTATTAATTTAATCGTTTTTTTATTATTGTAATCCATAGAAATATAAGTGCTGATGATAATGATCAACAAACGATAACATTTTTGAACCCAAATCTGATTCATCTTTATATTGCCACTCAATTCTTTATCATATTTTATGAATTTTGAATTTTCTCTAACAATATCACAAACAAATTCGTCAATTTTATCAAATTTGCAAGTCTGAAAATAGACTTTTACTACTCTACATCATATCCTTAATAATAGCCTTTTTATACAAATGCATATTATATTTTTGAACAGTGTTAACTGATAACAGTGCGTTAACAAAAGTAAAAAACATTTAGTTAATCAAGACGTTTGTCAATCGAGCTATAATTATTTTGCAATACACGTTCATTATATACAAATTTAAAAAATATTTAATTTTACCTCTAATCCCACTTCCGCCTGTGCTAGTAACTCTTTTTGTGAAATTAAAAAATCCCTCAGCATAGTTGATACTTTTTTTCTACTTTCTACTTCCGCAACCAATCTACTATTGTAATCATTAATTAGTTTAAGCGCTTCTTCAACTTTTTTCGATAATTTTTCGGCACTTTCTTTGTCTGTAAATAAAGCGGTATAGTATAAGTAAAGTAGCAATAAAGGTAATGAATTAGTACCAACCTTCTATTTTCGCTAAATGTGAAACTTCTGAAACTTCATTAGGTAGCAGAGCAATTTTTTGTCGCACAACTTCATCTGTAGAAGCTGTATTATTTTCTAATTCGGTTATTGCTTTTATTAATTCTTCGGGTTCTGGTGGATCACCAGCAGGCGTTCGTGGACTTAAATGTACATGCGTTTCAACTTTACCATCCACCTATTAAATCAATAACAACATTAGCATTGATTGCCGCATAACCAATTTTACAACATACCTCTATTGTCACCTCATTCTCAGATTTCTTTCTCTCCTTTTGAGATTCGGATTTCACTTTTTTTTGTTTTTTTAATGGGGGCTCTTCAGAAAACACTAAAACAAATGATGTTGTTTACAACGTCATAAACAAAATGTTTTCATTCACATACCAATTGCGTGCCTAAACTGGGTAATTAGTATGTCATCATATACTCCTCGTTCATTCCATATATCTAAAATTCTATTCACCGAATTCTTCGTCTTTTCCTCGCAGGTGCTGGAAATATGCTCGAAGGCCGTTTTTAAGTGTTGACCAAACTCCTTACCGTATTCTGGACCCTTTTTCCTACTATTCTGTATTACATCATTCGCTAAATACATTAACGTTAACTTTTTACTTTCTTTGGCTGAAAACGTCAATAAAAATTATTGTCGCACTTGTACGATAATAAGAAAGATGCTAGATTCATACCTTGCTGTAACTCACGTAACCAAATTTTAACTATAGTTTGATGATGTTTCCTATGATGAATTAACCACAAAGCCACTGTTTGTATACTCTGTGTCGCATTATTTAAATCGGTTAATTTCTTTACGAGAGCAGGCTCATTAAATCCAGACATATTTATTGGTCTACTTTATAAATTGATAAGAATTAAATGTTGTTTAGTTCAGAAACGTTGACAAAACTAAGCCGATTTTAACCGATTGACAACTGACAAAAACAATCGTTACCAACTTAAGCATATTCAACGCCCTACCAACATTATAAGAGTAAAATATGTAAACAAATTGTAGTTTAAACAATTGAATTAAGTGCAATGATTTAGAATTATTTGCAATACTTTAAGTAAATTTTTAGTTAAATCGGTGTATTTATATCGTATATGATGTGGAGATTTCTTCTATTATGGGCAGAAGTCCTCTGACGGTGGGGTAAGTAAATGATTTTAGTTTGCAGTAAACAGTAAACGCTAATTTCAAAAAAATAATTACTAAATGTATTATTCAGGTGGAAATAGCTACCTAAAAATAATGTTTTGTAGTCGATCTAGGTCATATATACACAACTGATAATTAATAAAATGTTGTTTTCTTCAACATAATTACTTACAACATTTAACATTATTGTCAGAAACATCTCTTATATACTTGTACAATAAAATATGCGTATTAGAAAACTAAACAAGTAATCTACATATTTCCATCTTATTTTTTTCTCTCTACATAAAATATACATTTTTTGTAAATTTTTTGGTCTCGTTTTTATGATATTTTTTTGTACACACATACATTGAATTAATTTTTAAAGAATTATATATACAAATTGTTGTAAAATGTTATCTGAAGTACACAAAGAATAATAAGTAAGGTTTTTTTTTGGTTTGGCACAATGCAGAAGTAAAAATACGCTTTTTATGTGTGATTAAATTGTTAAATCAGTCATAATAAAAAAAAACAATAGGTGTAATACTTAATAATATAAATAATTATTAAATAAATTAAAACAAATAAAATATCGCTAAAGGATGTGAAGATTTTCACAATTTTTAAACTTTGAATCCTCCTTGCCGAAGAGCCAGGTGAACATCTGCCGTGCCTTCATGCTCGCTCGCAGTACGCCCCTACTTTTATACCA
Source organism: Adinopsis sp. GC000173 (assembly GCA_030264715.1). Classification (NCBI taxonomy): domain Eukaryota; kingdom Metazoa; phylum Arthropoda; class Insecta; order Coleoptera; family Staphylinidae; genus Adinopsis; species Adinopsis sp. GC000173. The sequence continues at coordinate 2,952 of JARJDW010019246.1, read as the reverse complement.
TTGCTGTTGATTATTATCGCGATCCTCGTTCTGGAAACTTTTCAGTCTAATTTGTGTTAAGATTCCCACTAACAATTCGTCGACGTTGTGATTGATGCCGACCGAGATTTCGATGAATTTCGCACGGAAGGTGCACGCCAAGCATTTGCCATCTGAAACACAAAAACGTAAGTATGAAATGATGTAATTATTTGTATTGGGTTGAGGCATTATCATGTAGCGTTTTTATCAAAGACAAAAATGAATTGTAGATGCTGTTTCGCCTCAAATCGGCCGGTTTGGTATCGAAGAAGCCCATAGCCCAGCTACATTGAGTGGAAGAGCCATTTCGGTAGTAACGAGCTCATCGACTAGGCCAAAGTATACTTCTTTATGATAACTCCAGGCTCCACTGCACTTCAAGAGCTCGAATGGGAAAGGAGTTCGTCCAGTATTGGCCGTATTCTCCCTGTCAAACCATTTGAGAGGCATTACAATCAGACGATTTTTTGAGGAACGGCATCGACAAATTGGTGGACAGGTGACAGAAGTCCATAGCCCAGCTACGCCGCGTAGAAGAGACATTTTGACAGTAAAGACCTCATCGACAAGGCCAAAGCATACTTCTTTATGACAACGCCAGGCCCCATGTTGCACAAGTCGTGAAAGCTGCCCTCCAAGAGCTCGAATGAAAGCTCTTTCAATATCTGTCGTATTCTTCCTATCAAACAATTACTTTCGACAATGAAGAGGATCTTAAAAACCAACTCTATGACTTCTTTGATACCAGACCGGGCGATTTTTTTATGGAACGGCACCGACAAATTGATTTACTGCTATAATTGATTTTTGTTTGAATAAAAGTCTTTGATAAAAACGCTACGAATTAATTAATGTATTGTTTAATCGATATTATTGAATGCTAATACCTTGAGTGGATACCGCTCTACTCCTAGCCAAATCCACTTTAGTGCCGACCAGTATTAGGGGTTTTGCACGCAATAAATCTGCATCCTGTAGACGTGCGATCTCGCCCTCCGCCTTCAAAAAGCTCGCTTTATCAACGACTGAATATAAAACAACAAATGCATCAGGTGGATTTGTACAATCAATTTCCTGCAACAAAACATGTGTAAGTATTAATCTGGCTGACGGTTGACGGTTTCATTTCGTGCAATTCAAATATTAATAAAATTGCTAGCGTGGTTAAAATGCAATGAAATAGAATTAATAAAATATTAATTAAGGTGAGTGGTAAGGTTTTAAACCGTAATACGTCGTAAAATTTTTAACCTTCGATAGCTCAGTTGGTAGAGCGGTGGACTGTAGTTGGCATATCGAAATAGTAATCCATAGGTCGCTGGTTCAAATCCGGCTCGAAGGAGTTTTTTTCTTTACATTTTTTTTTAAATAAAAAATAATTTATTGTGATAACATTATGAAAATGAAGTGGAGTAATTAAAAATTACTAATAATTTTTTTTAAAATTATTTTGAAATGTAATTTTCCTGTTAATAGACAAGTAGTAGATTGTGGTATAAGTGCTTATAGAATTATTATTTGCTTTACTTTATGTTAATTATAATTTTATAAAATATAGAAAATTCGAAAATATTAGAAGTATTTATGTTAAAATGTTACGTTCATTTTGGCAGAGCGGAGGGAAGTATAGTTGGTTCAAATCCAGCTCGTAGAAATAATGTTCTTTACTTTTTTTAAAAAAAAATATATTAATTAATACAATATTATAAAAAATCAGTTAACTGTTTGGAAATATAATAGCGGAAAATGAAATAATTCTAAGAAAATTTTGTTTATTTTGAAATGCGATTTTCCTGTTGGTAAAGGAATAGTAGTTTGTCGTATAAATAATAATAATTGATTTCCTGCTCAAAAAATATTTTTCTTCACTTTATATTAATTAATTCAAGAACCATATCTATTTTGAAATCAAAATCCGGCACGAAGAAAATGTTTTCTTTACTATTATTGGGATATAAGTATATAAATGGTTATAATGTTAATGAATAAAAAATAAAAAAATAATTGTGATAGAAATTCAGTCAAATGTAAAAATATTGCCAAGAAAACGTTATTTATTCCAAAACATTATTTTCATGTTGTATAAAATCCATTTAAAGTATGCGAACAAATGTAAACATGCACTTTTAAAGCTTTACATAAAGTGTATTAATGCTTTGCGAATAAAAAAAAATTGCGCGCAAATCTTATACATAAAACAAATAATCTCTTCACTTTGTTCCAGAATTATAAGATATTTAATTATTAATATATTTTTGTACTAAAAAGGCAATTTTTATATAAATGCCTGATGTAATATTAGCTTGCATAAAAGGTATTCCATTGTATATTTGTAGTTAGATCATGGCAATGATGTTTTTTGGAAAATACTCATTAAATTTCTGTCGTATATGCTTCGAAAAGTAATATAAAATTGAAATTTAACAGTTTATTAATTTTACTCTGGGAATGGCAAGCTTGACATGTGAAATTTTTAATATTGTTTACAATCCCAATTCAGATGCTGTCTATTCTTGTATTTTAAAGTTTAAATAAAATTGAATTTTCTTAATAATTTGTCCATAATTCCAGAAGTAAATCCAAAAAATACCAAAATAGATATTAATCAAAGTATGTATTTAGGGCCGCTTTTCCAATGCTCGGATAAACCTCGGCTAGCGTTATACCAGGGATAGTGTCTGAAAATGGGTTTTACAATCACCGGATACGCTTATCAGCGGGATAAGTGTGGGGGTAACTTATACCGTTGCTACAGTGCCAGTTAAAGCCTTGGGTAACTTATTCTCTTCTCCTATTGGTGCGAGTGACATTTTTAATATACATTTTCGACATAAGAGATTGAGTAACATTGAAATATGACGTTTAATGAAGGTTGTTTTTTTCCATCTGTGTTTCCGTCAGATGGTGACAAGAAGTTCTAACCTATAAAAT